>WAAG01084824.1:0-119092 GCA_013390105.1 Tichodroma muraria | reverse complement strand
TTGCTTTGCTTGTCCTGTTTTTGGCTGATTGGGGGGACATTTGGGAGCCCATGGAGCCATACGGGAGTGCCTGAGGGCATTCTTCAGCCGTAAAAGGAGTTGTGCTCACCAGATCAGGATTTCTTGTGGGTTTTCAGAGGAGCCAAACTAGAAATGGAGCTGAGCTTGTGCCTGGCATGGGATGACAAAGGCAAAAACGAGCGGAGTGGCATAGTACGACTGTTGGGAATTTTTAAATTCACTCTTGGGGCACAAGAATACAAATAACAGTGCTAATTTTGACTGTATCCAGAATAGTCATCACCTTATCTCCTCCAGCTGGGAGGGGACGTTTAAATAAGCCCTGTAATAACCTCCACAAGAAATAATTGTGAAATAAATAATAAAAAAAATAAATAAGTTGGCCTCTTCTGGGGGGATGGCATAGGGCTTGGGGCCATGCGTTTCTATCTCTGCATCACCTGGAGCTCTGCCCGTGGTGATATTTGAAGCAGAAAATCCTGATCCAGCTGCAGGTCCTGTTTTGGAGCAAATCTGTGTTCATAGCAACATCTACCCTTGGTACTTTTTTGCTGGGATGTGGCCCCATATATTCCTTCCCAGTGCTGTGAGCAGGACAAAGGTGGTGCACAAGGTAACCCAAAAGCTTTGTAACCCCCTGTGGGTTACAAAGAGGGACATGGGATACCCTGGCACATGCTGTTTTTTTGGGAAAGGGACATTGCTTGGCCTCCTCTTTGCCAGTGCAGACTAATGTCAGAGCAAGAAGAGCACCAGTGCCATGGCTGGAGGTGACTCTCAAGCCAGTCCCCCATACCAGAAATGCTGTCTCAGGACACAGCAGTGAAGGCAAAAACCCCCCAAATTCCCCACCTGATGTTGTGTCAGTCCCTGGACCCCTGGGTACCATCACCTGGGGCTATGCTTGTCTTTTGAAGGCATGATTCAGAAAATGGGTGTTACCCTATCAAAAAAAACCCAAGGGTCCCTGTATGCCATGGCACATGTCTAGCCCTCACATCAGATGTGCATCCACATTTCTGGAGGCCACGATGGCCACAGGGCCACTGACACCTTTTGGTACCCCCAGCACCTCGGGTTCATGTTTGCTTTGGCATCAGCTAAACTATTGCTGAAGTATTTCCAGGGAGATGTGTTGTCACAGCAACTGGGGATGGAAATGCCACTTCTGAGGGGTGAGTACCACCAAAAACATCTTGTGCCAGGGCGTTGCAGCACAGGGCAAGTACAGAGCCAAGCCAGTCCTGCTGGGAAGGAGCGAAGAGAGGTCAAGGACAAGTTAAAATTGGAAAGAAAACTGAACATGCTGTTTTGTAGGAACTTGCTTGCTCTCATCCGCCAATTTTTTTCCACCCTCCCCTTCCCATTGCCAGTGGCGCAGTGTAAGCACCTCCTGCAACTGGTGAGGGCAAGGGGGCTGTGCCAGCCAAAATTACTGGGAAAAGACACCAGCTCTCAGGGGCTCTTCCTGGCAACCTTGACCACAGCAGGTCCCCTCTGCACCCACCGTCATATTTTAAATTTTGCCTCTGTGTTACTCCTCCCCATCCACGGATCTGCAGCGTGCCACGCATTTTTGTGCTGAAATTCAGAGCTCCGTGCTAGACCCTGCCAAGCATGAGTCTGAGTTGTGTAATGAGCTTCATCTATTATTTTTTATATTTTCTTTTCCCCCTATCAATGTCTGAGAGCCTGGAAAGCTACCTGGTAGCTTTTATGCCTTCCACAGCGGTGTTTCCCTAGGTGTGGGTGGGCTTGAGCCCCGTGCAGAGGTTTTCAGAACCCTCTTTGTGCTCCAGCAGTTCCTGTCCCAGCTCAGAGCAAGGATGCATTTGCATTTCCAAATGTCTCCCCTAAAAATACCCGATTTTTCATTTTTCTCTCAGCCCCAATCACAGGCTGAACGTGTTCGATGGGCAAGGGGAAGGAGTTCCTTTTGCAGCCATGGATGGACTCCTGTGCTAACCCTGCTCAACACTGCCAGGGATACCCTTGGAGGGTCACCAGCCCTCAATGCCCTTGGCATCTGGCCCAGCTGGAGCTGGAGATGCTGGATGAGGCCAAAGCCTGGCACTGGGGACCAGTCAATGCCAGCTGACCCAGGAGAGTGTTTGGGAAATCTGGCCCTAGGTCTTTGCAATCTCAGACACAAACACAGACCTTTAGAGCCTCATTTGCTATTTCTGCTTCCATTTTCCCCTCCCATGGGCAGTGGAGCTAGATGTGCTCATTTTCCTTATCTCTACCTGGTTTTAGAGTCATAGAATCACAGAATGGTTTGGGTTGGAAGGGGCCTTAAAGATCATCTTGTTCAAACCCCCTCCCATGGTCAGGGACACCTTCCACTAGCCCAGGTTGCTCAATGTCTCATCCAATGTGGCCTCAAATGCTTTCAGTTCTACTGTCTGTGTCCCTGTGTTATCCCACTTGTCCTTTGTTTTCATGCTGCTCAGGTCAAGTCCAGTTCAGCGCTTTCTGTGCCCTGGACAAACCCATCCTCAGTGCCCAGGACCTGCTGCAGATG
The DNA here is from genome assembly GCA_013390105.1 of Tichodroma muraria. Classification (NCBI taxonomy): domain Eukaryota; kingdom Metazoa; phylum Chordata; class Aves; order Passeriformes; family Sittidae; genus Tichodroma; species Tichodroma muraria. The sequence goes on along the minus strand of WAAG01084824.1, from coordinate 116,547 downwards.
AACTCAAGCTGCCACAGCTCCTCCAGCAGCACCCACACCTTGTTACTCCAGGCAGAGCACCCCCAGAGCCTCCTGCCTGCTTTGCTTGGAAGTGGCCAAGAGATACAAAGGTTATTCAGACGAGATGGCTGTGAGTGTATTGACAGCACCACACCAGTTGGTGTCTGTGGGAACCTGAGATAAAACCATCCCCAAAATAAAAACATCCCGGGTATGTGTGGGTATTGGTGCAGCGGATCATGGGACACCCCCCAGGCTGCACCTTACTCACTAGGCTGATAAAAAACTCTTTCTCCTAATTCTATTTTTATTTTTCATTTGGGTGTTACAGTAGTGCATTTATTATCACAGCAAACAGACATCTCACCCTGGCCTTAGGACAGCCCAGTGCCTGCACAACAGCTGGAAGCATCACAGCCCCATGATCTCAGCATCTTTAGCCAGTGACTGCCCTGTCTGGGCAGGTCAATCAACAACTGAACAGCCCAAGCAGGGCGCTGTCCCTCGATAACCACCTGGCAGAGGCAGGGAGGTGTGTTGGCAGCCACCTGGTGCCACCATAGGTGAGCAATGCCTGTGCATTATATTGCGCATTTATCGCTAAATTCTCTGTGATAAAGTAATCTATGGAGTGGCAATCCCAGGGATGGCGTGGGTGTGGGAGAGGTGTGAGCCAACAAGTGTTTAGGCTGTGCTTTTTTCAAACATTTGGATGCTGTGGCCAAGTGGGTGCCCATGCTGGGTGCTGGTATCAGCCCAGGAAAAGATTCAGGTTCTGTTGGTGCTCCAGGCTGGGGTCTTCTGCTCTCCACATCACTCCAGACAAGGTCTGGCCCCGCTCGCCAGCTGCAACATGGCTCCAAGAGATTATAAAATGGCAGATGCATATTATTTCCCAATGGAAAGTATTTTAGCTAAATCCATGCTATAACCATTTTATTGACTCCAAGTACCAGAGAGGAGGTTAGAAATGACTCTTTTACAAGTCATTTTGCTGTTAAATTTAGCTGTCCTATTTTCATTATCCCCATGACCTTGGCAAGGGTGAGCAGCCTTCCCTAAAAGGCCTCGTTTCATACAGTAAGTTATTTGCTTCTCTCCTGACAGATATCTAAGCTTATAAGGTTTGTCTGCCCCGCTCAATAGCAGTATCAGCCTTCCATCTGTATGATTAACATCAGCATTTTGTACTTGCTTTTGGCTCCTTGTCTGACAACTTTCCATGTTGCTGAGGACTGGGGCATTGGGACCACATCACGTCACTTGCAACGTGGGATCATCTGATTTTGATTCCCAGGCTTCGTGGTACACCCAAAAGATTTGGATAAATGATTCAGTTGCTTTTTCCCCAGTTTTCCTTATTGCCCGGCAAAGACAATTGATTTGTTCCACTTATTTCACAGTTCTCAGGTTTGTAATATATTGAGTCGAAAGGTTAATGTGACAGTGAGCAATCAGCAAGAGAACTTGAGAGGCAGTGATGCTAAAAGAAATATTCCCGAAAGAAAAGATTTATCCCAGCAGGTTAAGATTTTCCATGCTTCCAAAACTATTTCCTCCTGTAGAGAGGGCCTTTATCCCAGGCTCGGTGGCTGCAGAGAGCCACTGCCTGCTTTGAGGCCAAGGGAGGAAGCAGATGAACTGGGGCTCATGGAGCCTGTCCCTGCGTGGAGTGCTGAAGCAGCTGGGCGCTGGGATTTCCAGGGAAAACATCCTCTCTTTCCCACAGAAACACAGCCCCAGTGCTCCCCAGCACAGAGCTCACCCCTGTAGGGCTGTGCCCTGGAGCTGCCCAGTGGGATGCACTGAGGACACAGGGTCCCCCATCCACAGCCTCTGTGCTTTCCCCAGCAATAAGCCAACCCCCTTCAAAGCTTCCCATTGCAGCACTTGGCCCCCAAATTTCAGTCTGGCACTTTCAAATCCAGTCCCTTTCCCAGTGACATTTGTTTAAAGTGGTGTCTGCTCCGCCCTGCTGAGCATCGCTGGCCGTGACCCCGGCTCTCCCGGCCCTGCTCACGGCCGGGCCATTCAGGAAATGCTGGAAATGCTTCCAAATGCACTCAGCCCAGCCCAGTGCAAGTGCTGGGAACGAGCCAAGCCCCAGCTGTCTGGCCTCACTACGGGAGGGGGCCAAGCTGGGCGCCCTTCTGCTCCGCGGGTCAGCTCCGAATTGCTGAGCTGGGCTTTCTGGTGCTCCCCCTTCTCTATCCCGACCCTTTTTCTGGGGCAGCTTTTGGGAGACAGAGTAAGGCATGGGCTCAGGACACACAGCCTGAGGTGGCTGCTGCGGTAGGAAAGATGATACGCCAATGCTAATTCCTAAAACCCCTCCCGGGACCCCCACAATCCCTTCCATCCCACTGTTGCCCCCAGGAATGACTCGTGATCTCTTCTCATCCCGAGCCCTGCCTGCAGCCTCTCTGTCCCCAGGGATGGCTCCTGCCGGGCGAGGGAGCATCGCTCACGGCCGATGGCTTCGTCCGGGTGGCATGTGGGCTTGGCAGCAGGATGGCCCTGCACCCTCCCACACCCTGTCCCACCCCCAGACCATGTAGGGCACCCGCTCTTTCCAGCCCAGAGCTTATAGGAAGAGGAAGCCTCATCCCTGAGCAGAGGAGGAAACCCGACAGCCCAGATGTGCACAGAGCCACGCCGATAGCATTCTTATTTTCTTTTTTTTCTCTGCAAACAGAGGAGCTGCCGGAGCGGCGGCGGGCACGGCCCAGCCCAGGGCGCGGTGAAGAGCCGGGAGGCTGCGGCACAGCCCTGGCGCAGCCATGGGGCAGAAGTGCATGGACAAGGTGTCCTCCTTCCTCTTCGAGTATGACACCCCTCGGATGGTGCTGGTGAGGAACAAGAAGGTGGGACTGACCTTCCGGCTGATCCAGCTCATCGTCCTGGCATACATCATCGGGTAAGGTTCCCCAGCATCTGCCTTCCCTAAAATTAATGCTTTGCCACTGGGTTAAAAAGCAATGGAGAGAGAGAGGGGCTTCTATATCCCCTGTATCCTGGAGTAGGGGGGTTATTGCTAATGGCTTCAGGCTTCAACATCCCTCTGGTTGTGGCTGCTCCCGTGCAGCCCAGTGTCCCACCATGGCTCCTTTAGATGGCTACTTAGTCCCCATATCCTCCCCAGAAGCTACTGTATGTGCGGGCTGGAAGCTCACCCCTGCTCTGCTTTGCACACCGGGGCCCCGTCTTTTCACTGAAGAGAATCCAAATCCTGCTCCAGCTGCTGGACGGTGGCCTGAGAATCTGTTGTTATTTTTATTTTCATTTATATTAAATAAGAGGCATCTGGGGCCAGTGCAGTGATTTGTGAGACCCAAGCGGCTCAAGACAGGGCCATAAATCTCCCTGTTCACCGCTCTGACGCTGCGGCCGAGACGCAGCTTGGCTCCAAAATTCCTGGTCTTATTTGTTTCTGGGAGGCAGCTCCAAAAGCCAACGCGGTGCAAAGGCAACTGCTTAAAAAAGGAGCGAGTGGAGCAGGCGGGATCAGGACGGGGTGAGGATACGTGTCCTCAGGTGCCCCGGGGCTGCTGCTCCTGCTACAGTTACTCGGTCCCTGTCCCCTCAGCGTGGGACGATGCTATGGGATGTGATGGTTGCTGAGCCTTTGCTGTGGCCCCGTGGCGGCTCTGGGCTCAGCTCTAGAGGGAGACCAGCACCCTTTCATGGGGAAGGGCCCCAGGGCAGGATGTTTGAAAAGAAAGGGGGGGTCTGGCCATGAATTGGAAAACCTGGGAGTTTTTGGGATGCAGAATGTCTCATGCAAAGGAAAGGCAGTGGCTCCCAGGCCTCAGTGCAAGCAAGTTACTGTGGGGAGCAGAGGTGCCCATCCCTCCTTTTAGCACCGACTCCCTGGAAAGGGTAACAACCTTCCCAGGGGATCAGTGTGGGACCCCACGTTGGTCCCACTCTGCTCATTAGCACTTTGGCTCCCAAGGGTAATCCTCATGCGAAACTGAAACCGAGGTCTCAAGGATCCTGTGTTGCAAAGAGTTTTGCACTGGTGTTACTGGGAGCAGCTTTGTTTTTCCTAAGGGCCTGAGCCTGTGAAGTCCCAGGTCTCCAGTCCCGAATGTGGCTGGGGGCAGCTGCTCCTGTGGATGGGGAACTGGCACAGAGGGTTGTGCAGAGCAACTGAGGAAACGTGGCTTAAGCAACTTGGCTAAACTGAGACAAACCAGGAGGGAGCAGGAAGAGAACCAGCAAGGGGGTGACAGCTAGTGGCAGAGGGGAGGAATCTGGCAAGAAATTGCTGTAATTCCCAAGTTTTTCCTGGTTTGTTGGGATTGGGCTTCTCTAGCAAGGGGCTGCCTATGATTGCAGCTGCCCACAGCCCCACCAGCCTCTGGCATCCCCTCGGTGCTGACACCACTGCCCCCAGTTCCCTTCCCACAGCACTACTCCCAGTTCCCTGCCCACAACACTTCCCCCAGTTCGCTGCCTTCACCAAAACACAATGCCTGAGATTTTCTGTCCTTTGAAAGCAAATTTGACAGCCAAATGTGTATTTATTTACCATTCTCCCAGCTTTTGTCCACCCTTCACAGCAGGCATGGGATGCTCATGGAAATGTGTGCCAATGCATGACTCTGCTAGAAGGACATGGGTAGTGCCATCAGTGCACACAAGTGGGGCCAACCCCCCTGTGAGACCCCATGTCACCCCTGGGGAGCAGTTCTTTCCTGTGATAACTGGGATAAGGTGGTATCACTGCCGGCCAGGCGATGCCGGGTGCTTTCTGGGTTTCACTTCCTGAAATCTTGCATGCAAGGAGCTGCAGGGTGAGCCACAGGATGAGGCCAGCAAGGGAAGGGGGCTTGGTGGCTCTGCCACATCAGGGAATGACACCAGGGGACTTTTACAACCTGGGCAGGACTTGCTGCAGCATTTACAGCCTTATGGGAAAGGGGTTAGCTTGTCATGACCTTGGCTTTGTGGCAGGGGAGGTGGGGTTGCCCAGCCCTGGTGCTCATAGTCAGCTCTTCCAGAGGGGGATAAGGTCAGCAGCAGCAGAGTCTGTGCTGGAGGCTGATCCAGGGAAATGTTCTGCCCCGGTGATGCCCATTTCACAACCTCCTGCAGCTTGGAGGGCATCAGGGAAGATGCCCACTGCAACCAGTGTAACCCAGTGTGGTCTTCTGCCTTGGAGAAGGATGTTGGAGCTGGGTGTCCCAGCCAGGGTGGCAGCAGTGCTGAATTTCTGCTCCCATCCCCAGGCACTGGAGCAGATGCCATTCCTGAGACCCTCTTGCCCTCAGTCCCAGGATGCCAATGTGTCTGCAACTTTAAAAGCTCCCTCTCCAAGAAGTCCCCACAAAGTCCAGCACCAAATGGAAAACCTCCAGACAGCACCTGGGGTTCCCCATTTTATCCTTTGCCCATCAGCCAGGTGTCAGAGGCGAGGTTGACACCAGGCTGGTGTCATGGGCTGTCCTATGGGTAGCCTGCTGCCTCTGTCACAGCCAGCAGGACGGATGCCTGCGGCAGTGGGGACAAAATCCAGATCGCTCCTTTTTTAGTGCCGGGAATGCTCCGCGCTGCCGGGAGCACTACCCGAAATGGTTGCTTGCCCATGTTTATCGTCTCCCTGACTCAGAGTTAATCCAGCAGCAGCTTGTTTATGCTGTAGGTTAAATAGTGTCAGGAGCCTTCCCTAATGGCTGTGTGATGGGCTGGGAAAGGCAGACAGAGCCCTATTCTGGCCACAGCAGTGTCCCTAACCCTGCTCCTGCGGCCCTCTTGCACACAGGGCCATGGCTCCACATTCCCTTTGCTGGATGGAGAACAGTGGCTCTGGATGTGAGCCATGTCCAGACTCAGCTCTGTGTTGGCCTTGGAGGCATTGAGTTTTGGAGAGTTCCTCTGCAGTAGATCAGGAGTGTCCAGGTAGGTCATTGAGACCAGCAAGCTGCAAACCTGCCATAGGTTTTAACCCCAAATGACCAATAGGTACTGTGCTCTGGCTGCCTTCACACACCCTCAGCCACAAAATGTGTCCCAGTCCCCAAAACACACCATCCTGGCATGAAAGTCAGGTCCTGCAGCTACCACATGCCTCAGGCAAAAGGTAGGAAAGTTCAGCAACATGTCTCTCATCCAGCAGGAAGAAACTTGGCAAATGATTCCCCAGGTGAGACTTGGTAGTAAAAGCCCCAGTTCACAGGTCTGTGCTGAGAACTGGGCCCCAATGGAGGAGTGCTGGTGGCCATGCTCACCCTGCCACCTTTCCCTGTCCAGGTGGGTGTTCCTCTACGAGAAGGGTTACCAGTCTCAGGACAGCATCGTCAGCTCGGTCTCAGTGAAGTTGAAAGGGCTGACACTGACCAACGAGAGTGTCCTGGGTCCTCACATCTGGGATGTGGTGGACTATGTTTTCCCACCCCAGGTAAGGAGTCAGGGTGGGTGGGTTAGGGATTTGCTTTTGTCCCAGTGGCTGCTTTTCCCCATGTGCTGGAGTGCAGATGGGTCCTCGGCATAGGCTTTCCGTGGGGCTGACCGTGACAGGGTGTGCCTGTGGTGGTAAGGAGGTTGCTCCTGTCACAAATCTTCGTCCAGGTTTTCACTAGGGAGCATTTGGTACTTGGGACCCACTATGGCTGAGGGTGCACATTTGGGGCTGCCTCCAAGAGGATCAAGGTTCATCCAGTGCCTCTGAAGCAATATCTCAGGCAGGGGTCCTCCACTGTCCCTGGGGCTGGTGGCACTGCAGGTCCCCACCCAGGGAGAGGCTCCTCACAGAGGAGACCCTGTTCTGGCTGTGAGTTCGTTGGCTGTGTCTCCACAGGGGGACAACTCATTCGTGGTGATGACCAACTTCATTGTCACTCCTGGACAGAAACAAGGAACCTGCCCAGAGGTAAGTGCACCAGCTTCCTTCAGTGGGCTCAGCTTCTGTAATTCAGGGGGACGGTGGTGGTGTCACTGGGGAAAGACCTTTCTGACATTGGGAGGTTTAGTAAAAGCCAGGGCCTGGCCCCATATTATTGTTCCTGATTCCTGTGTGCTATGTGAGGACTTTTATTCTGCTGAAAAACAGGCGGCATCCATTTAAATTTTCTTCCCTTTGAGATGATCAAGCAGAGCAGACTTGAGGCTTAAATGAAAGCATCTGCCTGAGTGAATAAATCGTCCCTTTTTTCCTGCTTTATCAGGGCAGCTTTGGTTGGGAAGCAGTGTATGGACAAGGCTCTGGCTGCAGTTGAGCAGTGTATCCCTCAAGAAAAATGCTGTCTGGTGAGGCAGGAGGGACCTAGGGCTTGAAGCTGCAGGGTGGGATGCTAAGAGGTGTCTGTTTTCCCCAAACAGCTGCCAGATGCCGGGCTGTGCACTCGGGACAGTGACTGCAGCAAAGGGAAATACAGCCGACAGGGACAAGGTATGGCACACGGCCCCGGGGTGTCGGCCCTGGTGTTTCTGGTGAGACACACTGAGAAAAGCTGCTTGGCTGGGGTGTCACCTGGCTGGGGGTCCTGCTTTGGACAGGGTTTAGGAAAGGCCTCTGACATACTGGTTGAAGTTCCCACCTGGGCTGGTCCAGCTCTGCTCTTTTGGGAGATACCTTAGCTGCAAACAGCTCAGCCACCAGAAGGTTAATCAGGACTAAGCCATTTCCAAACTGTTGTCCTCTTATCAGCTCAGCATTTTCTTAGGTGTGTTTGAACAAGAAAAATCCTCAGCTGCTCCCCTGTACAGCACTGTAAGAGAAACCACTGCCCTGAACTGAGAGGCCGCAATTAATTTTCTGTTTTAGAAAGGTGCCAAAGCCCTGAGCATTTTGTGTCTTGAATGCTCTTGGCAGAGCTGAAGCCCCAACCAGATCCCATCCATCCCAGCGTGAGGCTGAGATTTCACAGGATCCAGGGGTGTGAGCAGCTGTCTCCCCCACAGGGCTCATGACTGGCAAGTGTGTACACTTCAACAGCACTGTGAAGACCTGTGAGATCTTTGGCTGGTGCCCTGTTGAAGTTGATTACCACGTTCCCAGGTAAGGAATGATGTTGTTGCCCTATTTCCCACCCCAGCTGTACTTGGTGTGGGGCAGACCAAGCTGGGGCTCTGTGGCATGTGGCCAGGACAGCATGCATTGTGAAAGACCAGAAAGGGAAGGGATGAGACCACCAGTTTTCTGGGTCTGCTTGTCTCAGTTTGGGTGAATTTCCACCAAATGGAATTCTCTAGAGCCTGGAGAGCCAAGTGATGGACACATGTCTACACTTGTGTTTTCCAGCCCTGCCCTGCTGTCAGAAGCAGAGAAGTTCACTTTGTTCATCAAGAACAGTATCACCTTCCCCAAGTTCAAGGTGTCCAGGTAAGGAGAGGTCTGGGGGGATGGCTTCTGGTCGGTTCCTCCAGCTGTGTCCCTCAGAGGAAACCATGGGTTTAGTTGCATGGGTGTAACTGGATGCCTGGTATAGAGGATTGCACACCTCAGCAGTGATCCCAGGACTACTCTAACTGCTGCACTGAACCCCATCTTAGCTCAGAGGAACTGAGACATTTCCCTCCCAAATCTGTCCCACCTCAGCTGGTAGCTGTAGTTACTAGAAGGACTTCTGGAATTAACCTCTCCTGAGTTACCCTCACAAGTTGCATGTGAAAATATAGTTTCTCTAATTCTTCATTTTCCTCTCTGAAGACAAAATTAAAATACCACATGGCCAGAGTAAGGCTGGTGTCCCAGAGTCCACTTTAACATCATAGATCCCACCTGTTTCAGCAAATGGTGGGGTTGGCCCCTTCCTGGCAGCACTGGGGGAAATGCTGCTGGCTGAAGGCACGCTCATAACAGAATTTGTGATGGCGCTGACCATATATCTGATTTGGAACAAATTAACAGAAGCTATTTGCACTGAAGACAGCAGATTCTTCTCTCTAAGCTGATCTTATCCCCATGCTGCAGCCAAGGTTAAATGTCCTGGCAGCCAGCATGCTTGGCAAGGTCCTGGGCTGACCTCACACTGCACCCCAAGAGGTGGCTGGGAGAGGGGATCCCCCCAGCTGCAAGGAGAGGTGCCCTGAGCGAGGGCAGGATGAAGAGGACACAGAGAGGGAGCAGGTCCTAGGGGTGAGGGTGCCCGTGCTGGCTGCTGTGGCAAGGGCTGTGCCAAACCCAGCTGGGCTGCGGGGAAACTTCCTGCCTTTAATCACTGCTGACAATTAACTGCTGAGCATCAGCGAGCATCAGGTTGAGCAAGGTACAAGTCTTACAGAACCATAGGCTTCACAGATAGGATGTTTTTAGGCAAAAGAGCAGAGTAGGATGGAAGGCAAGAAGTTGCCCTTTCCTTTTAACCCTTGCTGTAGGAGATGCAAACTCCAGCTAAATGTAAAAGGTGTGGGGTACACTCACTGTCTGTGAAGTGTCCCAGATAAGAATTGTTGGTGCTCAGAGCTTTGCCTAGCAGAGCCCATGGACAAGCTGGCATGTGAATGGGAGAGCGACATGGACTGGGCAAGGGACTTAGGGGTTCTTTCCCATCCAAATTATTGTGTTACTGAGAATCTTTCTCACTCTCTTTTCGTTCACAGGCGCAACTTGGTTGAGAGTGTTACCAAGCAGTACCTGAAGAAATGCACCTACCACAAAGTCACTGATTCCTTATGTCCTGTGTTTGAATTAGGATACATAGTGAAGGAATCGGGTCAGAATTTTACCTTCCTGGCTGTTAAGGTACTTCAATTTCAAATGATGTTCCTTGCTGTTGATGGGAGAGGGACACTGGCAGTGCAGTCATCCCCAGTTGTTGAGATGATTTTCTGTTTTCTCAAGAATTCTTGAGAAAACAAAAGTGTCGGAATTATCTCATAAAGATTATGAATCTCCTTGGACATGGCCTAATATTTACGTTTTTCTTGGAAACTCTTGAGAAGATTTGCCCCACTAGCAGTATATCCCAGGGTTCAGCTTGTTTTAATTTGAGCAGTGAATAACTAGATCTGTGTGGCCAAATCCCATCTGACTGAGCTTGGAAATCCCAGCTGGATGGTCAAATATTGGTCATTGCACAGTGCTAACTGCAGCCTTTCCCCAGGCTCCAAAATGCAGCTTTGCCTAACACTCCCCAGGCTGGTGTGTGGGAGTATCTGCTACCTCTGTGCTGCAAAACCTTGTGATAATTTTGCCAGACATTGAATAAAATCAGAGACTTGCATATATGAACATATCTTGCATGGATTGGATCAGATAGCCCAGAGAAGGTATGGCTGCCCCATTCCTGGCCAGGCTGGACAGGACCTGGAGAAAACTTGTCTAGGGGAAAGTGACCCTGCTTGTGACAGGGTTTGGAACAAGATGGTTTATGATTTATGGTCCCTTCCAACCCAAACCATTCTAAGGTTCTATATATTAAAGGTGCAAAAATACAAGCCTCTGGGGCACAGCTATTTACAACCTGGAGTGAGTTCAGGAGGGAGGAGGGACTCCTGCATTTCCTGAGCAATCTCTTGGGCATAATCAGGCAAGAGAAGGCTGTCCCATGAGGATCAGAAGGGATCTGTGGTAAGCACTGTTTCTCAGGACCATGCCTTGGGCACAGGATTCTGATCAGGAACAAGAGGGCATGGATTTATTTGTGTATCCAGCACTCAGGGCAGAAATAAGAGCCTCTGCAAGGGGTTATGTACGTGCCACAAAGCCGAGGCTGCTCAGGAAGGCTGAGGCAGCAGTGGGGTCCATGCATCTGGAGAGCCAGGACACCTCATGGCATCGAGACAGGACATGTATGAGGAAGAAAAGCATTTCTCTGTGTGGGCCAGGTCCAAGGAGGGGCAACCTCATGACTCCCCTCTTGGCTGCAGGGTGGAGTGGTGGGCATCACCATAGACTGGAACTGTGACCTCGACTGGCCCCTGCGGTACTGCAAACCCATTTACCAGTTCCACGGCCTTTACAATGATGACAGCAATGTTTCACCGGGGTTCAACTTCAGGTAAGGAAATACATGTTAATTCTCCAAGCATAATTCAGAGGTGACAGCTTTCAGGTTCCCACTCAAGGGATGGTAGAAGGCCAGAGTCTGTCCTTCAAAATACTCACTACCTTTGCAGGGCCAGACAGCAGTACTAGTGCTCTTTTAAATGGCATGAGAAAAATGATAATACACCCCTTGGCTTCAAAATTGCCCCATTTCCTTTCTATCTCCTCCCCCTTGCAGGCTCTCCTGCTTGGCTGAGCTTTTGGGAAGCCCCTTAAAAGACTGGAGATGGTGTAGGATCATCTCACATGTTCTCATGGTCTCTATCCTCTGCTCTGTGTGACACTGTCACTAGTGCTTCACCAATATCTGCTGCACGCAGAACTTGGGGGCGTCAGATCAAACAGCAGGAGCAGGAGCTGGAACTCCAACCTGCAGGCAGGAAAACTGAGGCACAGAAAGGAGCGGTGCCAACAGCCCAGCTCCTTCAGGGAGTTTAAGGAGAAGGCGAGGAGCAGGTCTGTGATAGCACGTTCCCAGATCTTTGTCCAAGATCCCGATGCTGTAGGGTTGCAGGGGCTGTTAGCCACCCTGGCAGACCATTAACACTTGCCATCCAATTGCACAGGTATGCCAAATACTACAAAGAAGATGGGATGGAAAAGAGGACACTTTACAAGGTGTTTGGGATCCGGCTCGACATTTTGGTGAATGGCAAGGTAAAGGTGGATCCTCTGGATCCCTGGGACAGCAGTGCCATATGCTGGGGAAGGTACCAGCTCTGTAACACAGCACCAGGGTCCTAAGGGGTCAGGAAAACTAGTCTGAATGCTTTCCTTGGGTGCTGGCCCACTCACAGGAGCCCTTGGGAAATACTGGGGAAGGGAAGAGAGAAGGAAAACGTATTTTATAGGTCACATCTTTCAGCTGCAGTTTGGTCAGTGTTTTTGTCTAAAAAACTTCGTGATGGGAATGGGGGGGGACCTGTGGAAACTCAAAGCCTTTTACTGATATTTCCAAAAGTTGAACATTTGCATTTTTCTATTTTGTCTTTTTCTTCCCACTGGGAGAGAAGGCTTTCCTTATTATGTTCCCACTGAGAATATTCAAAGTGTATACTTTTGTTTGGTTGCTTGGTTTTGGTTGGGGTTTCTTTATATTAAAAATACAGGAAGAAAAGTAAGTTAAATTTGTTTCAGCCTAAAACCAACCTACAATATTTTTCTCTTTGACCAGCTCTCTCCCAGCTCCTATTTCTCTGTGTGCTGTGGTCGTGGTTTGGGTTGCTGCGAGGCACTTTTGCCAAGCCTCACTTACAGCTCGAGCACCCTTTTCCCCCCCCTGGGCTGACTGTAACTTATCACCTATTTTCTCTGACTTTATCCAGGCAGGCAAATTTGACATCATCCCAACCATGACCACAATTGGCTCTGGAATTGGTATTTTTGGAGTGGTAAGTTCAGATGTTTCCAGCCTCTATATGGAGACTCTCAAATTATTCTTCTTGCCTGTGACATCTGTGGGAAGTGTCCTTGAGCTGCAGTGAAATACTGGCTACTGTTCAGGGAATCAGAGGATGGGCAAAAGGGGGAAAGGAGGTGCTCTCTTGCCCCAATAGCTCAGGAAAATAGATTCCTGTTAGTCCTTGGCTGATGTGAATTCTGCCCTGCTGATGAAGGGAAGGTTGGCTCTGTTGGCAGGTTTTGTTATCGTGATAGTTTCAAGTTAGAGCTGGCATTGAGGGAGGGTCTGCAGATGATTGGCAGTATTTCATGCAGGACAGAAACCCAACATCTGATTTGGTTATGGTCATTAAAGATTTGGGCATGGCTCAAAGGGTGTTGTGCTCTGCACTTACCTGAAGTAGAAACACTTCATTTCTGTTGACTTAAAAAATCACCCACTATTGAACACAGCACACTTCACTTCTGTCCTAAATGGACATTTGGAGACTTCAGCAACTGCCATGTTGGAGGATGAAACAGAAGTGACCCTAAATTGTGGGGCAAACTGGGAAAAACTGGAAGTACACAGTTGTCCAGGTGAGCTTGGAGGGCAACTCCAAACCTAACTGCATTTTGATTTAAGGCCTCTGTCCTCTGTGACCTGCTCCTGTTGCATTTTCTCCACGGACGAGACTATTACAAGCAGAAGAAATTCAAATATGCAGAACAGGAGCCTGTAAGTAACAGCGAGTGCCTGCCCTGCAGAGGCTCTTGCGGGGGAGGGTGTGTGGATGTGTGCATGAGTAATGATGCTGTAACACAAACATCCACGCTGAGGGGCAACCAGGCGCCTTCCTGAGCCCTTGGGACTGTTGGAGACTGGGATCCATGAATCTTCTCTCCAAAATTACTGAGATGTTGTGTGTGACTCATTGTTAATAACTTTATTCTCTCCCTTTAACCCCAGATATTCCAATATCTGGTAACACTTGCATTGCTTTAAGGGAAGCAGGGGCAGATCTGTGCTTTAGCAAACTAGAAAATGTCTCTTTTTCTGCTCTATCTCCATGACCATGGAACGTTTCATGGCCTTTAAAAGGACACAAAACCAGTTCCCCTCAAATTCATCTGAGAATATGCAAATCCACTGGGGGTTAGGAGTTGCTGCCCTATCACATTTTCCCTGGCATTAGAAAGAAGCAGGTCTGTAAAAGAATCCTTGTTTTCTCTCATTTAACCCCCAGTCAAAGTCTCATAAGAAGGAAAAGGAGACGGACAACACACAGTGAGAGGTGAGTGGTGTTTCCCCAGCCCTGCTAGCATATAATGGCTATGGCAGGGATGAGGGCTATAGGTCTTGGGGCTATCCCAAGGACTGTGGGAAGGCAGGAGGGTTTCAGGGAAGGCAGCAGGGCTCCAGGGAAGCTTGGAGGAGATCTGAGCTGTGGGCTGTAGTGCCTAACGTGGGGTCAGCATTTCCCAGCATAAGCAATTGCATGGGGCAGCAGCGGATGCAGGATGTGGGACTTGACATCACATCTTCGATGGCAGCATCTCTTGAAGAAGAGCACTGGGGGGCAAGACACCAGAAATCACTGTGCACCTCTCTCTCAGCAGAATCCACAATGATTGACAAACCTGCACCCCTCTTCCTCCTCCTCTTCTCTTAAAACTCCGTCGCCCTCCCATCACCTGCCTGGGCCAGCCCCAAGACCAGCAGAAGCAGCATCCAGCACCGGCTCATGGGAAGGTGGTACCCTGTAGCCAGGGCAGGGGCTGGCTGGCCCAGCACATGGCCTCTAGTGGGACATGCCACGATGCTGTGGATGGGTCAGACTAAGGGACCTTGGGGCCATCTGCCAGCCCTGCTGCAGGGCACTCGGTCTGCTGCCTTTGCAGGCTCTTCAGAAGGGCTCACACTGTGCCCTGCCTGGTGTGTCAGGGCTGTGCCAGGTCACTTGCCCCTGAAGACCCTGGGGAGAGCACAGCTGCCTCTTCTGCCCTAGAAGCACTGTTGGGCAGTTCCAAATTGAGAAGGGGAGGGAAGGAGAGCTGGCAGCAGGAACCATGCCCAGCCCCTCTGCCTGGGAGAAAAAGGTTCTTTTGTAAGGATGTATTTTATTAAAAAAAAAAAATAAACCTTTAGTTTTTCTACTACATCCCTTTGTGGTGCCCATGCTTGCCCCAGAGCACGGTGTTTGCAGCGGTTTCTGGAGGGTTTATGCATACAAAGTAATCCTATGGGTGATGATTCCTTCAGAAACTGCCCTCCCATGCAGGGCCCCTGGGCCTCCTGCCACGAGCAGGGGCTGTTACGGGAGTTGTCACTTGGGTTTCCTCCTCAGACTGGCTGGCAGGGAGCACTGGCGCTCTGCCGGCCATGGCAATCCCCTGTCCTGTGCCAGCTCTGCCTCCACTGCCCTCGCCGGTCAGTGCTAGCTGGTCAGAAAGACTTCCTCAGCAGTAGCCTCCAGAACCAGCTCCTTGCACCCAGGAACTAAACTTCCCCTCTGTGCTAGAAGATTTGCACTACTCATCACATTCAGCTGCACACCACGGGCTGTGCTCAAACCCCTGCACATCCCTGCGAGCACACCCTGCCCTGTGCTGCTGGCCCTGTTCCATTCTCCAGGACACATCAGCACTGACTTTCTGCATAGTTCCTCTCTGAATGTCTTTTTTTACCTCCCCAGGGAAAACGTTGCTTTGGTTGCTTTGAAGGTTGATCCCAACAGCCATGGAAGAGTCGGTGGAGAAGCCATAGGGCTGTAATGCTGCCAGAGCCTGCAGCAGCACTGCTCTGGGCTCTCAGGGACACAAGAATGTGTACCATAAACAGATGCAGGTGATATTTGGTCATAAGCTCAACAAACATTTCAAGCCATACATTCCCCAGGGGGAGATCATTTGCTCTCAGCAGGATTCATCAGCTTTCACAGGCAGGGTGGGTTTTTGTAAGGTTATCCATTGTTAACTTTTTCACCCTTTCCTGTGCTGCCGTCCTGTGTCAGAGGTGCCAGGTGCTTCTACTAAGGATGCAGAGAGGGTAAGGGAAAGCTTCCTGGTCTCTGGAGGAGTCGGTGCCTGTTCAGTGGGGGCTGGAGGTTCCCCACGCCTCGGGGGCTCTCCTGCAGCGTCCTTCGAGGCACAAGCAGGTCCCATGTGGTGCCGCGGTGCAGCTCCCCAGCAAGCTGCCACCAGCAGAGGGGACTGCAAGACCATTTCACAGAGACGGGAAAATCCAGTTTCCAGAGACCGTGAAGCGAGAGTGTTCAGGTAACCTTTTGCACCCACTTACCCCGGTCAATCTCCGGTCAAAACTTAAAATAACAAAAGCAAGGCTGCAGGTAAAGCTGCGGGATGTTTCTGCCTGCTTAATCTTTCAAGCTGCTTGCAATGCAAAGTCCCTGTTCTTTCCTAGGAAGAATTAAAAGGCAGCATATTAAGCCAGGAAAAATGCAACTTATAAATGATCCCCTCTAGCTGCTATTCCAAACTTCTGAGCTGGGATCCCTAAAAGTCTAAAGGCTGCTTTAAAAATCATGGAAGGATTTATTTTCATCACTTTAACCTGTTTTCTTTAAATGCACAATCTTTGGGGATCCTTCTTTTTGCTTTTCATTCATCATTTCTGCAACCAACAGAATGAGAAATCGCAATTTTAATTCTTTCCCCTAAACAAGCTCCTCCTCAAAGCCAGTGGCTCCCAGGTGGGTGCCAGCCAGAGCAATGGCTGGAGGAAACTGAGCAAGTGTCAGATTTTAACATACACTGGTCCCCTCTCCTGTATGAAAAGGCAGGGAAAGCTCGTGGCACTTGTTTCAGGCCTTCTTTTGCCAGCAAGGCTGGAGCTGGTGCTCAGGGATAGGAGACCAAGGGGCTGCTCTGTTCAGCCCTTTAAGGAGCCTTCCTTGGCACAGACCCTCTGCTTCAGCATTGCAGCTCCCAGCCCCCTGCCAGTGCCTTCCAGTTTGTCAAAACTCACACAAAGTTACTGAATGCAGAATAGGACACAACAGTTAAAAGCTACAGCCTCACAAATGGAAATGCTGACAGGTTTAGACACCTGGTGTTTCAAGTCCCAGTGGGGAAGTGTGGGTGACCAGCAGGATCATATTCCTGTCCTCTTGGTTTGATTGATCTTGCTCTGAGGATCAGGGGAGAATTTACTGTTCTTAGGCAGAAGAATTTCTTTGTGTTGTGGCCAGAAAACAACTGCATTTGAAGCAGTTATGATGTGGCCAGTGTGTCCTGTTGCTCTCTGACCTCTGACCAGCAAAATGAAGTGTCACAGAATCCCAAAGGGATTTGGTCATCATGTCAAGACCCCTTCAATGACAGTGTGCTGTGTTGCTTCCCATTCATGCTGTGGCCAGTTGAGGGTTGGGTTGTTTGTGGGGTTTTTTTAACTCCTTGTTTGATTGCATTTTGGTTTTTACACCGTTATTAACTAATAGAAAAGGAACTTTCAGCAATTCAACCTCTGTCCCAGAAAACACACAAGAAAGATTGTATATTATCTAGCTAATCCCTAATCTTTACAATCAGCAGTAACAAGCCCTTGTATGTGGTGGTGTCAGTGCTCCAAACATCTAACAGAGGATTCTTGCCTTGATCATGGGTGTTAGATGACAAAAGCAAGCAATGAGTGCAGTGTGACTATTCCCATTTTATAGAAATGGAACCAAGATACAAGCAAATAATTTTTGAACATGAATTTAAATGCAGTGAGAACTTTCTGCTTCTGACCAATTTTTATCTGTAAAGGCTACTAGGCTGGATCTTGTACAGATATATCTTTTCCCTTCCTCAGGCAGGGGTGTTTTGAAAAGAATCAAGTAGCACAGATATTCCAGAAGAGCAATTGCAGAAAAATTTATTTGGCAATAATTATGCTGGTTAGTGATTCTGCAGAGATGAGGAATTATCTTTCAATCTCTGCAGAGCTGGCAACATTTAATCATTATGTTTGTGCTCAATTCCCAGCACAATGAGGCCCTGATTTCTACCTGGTGCTTCCAGACACTGTAAAAAGGCAAATTAAAATGAGTAACACTCAAGAAGTAGATAACTCCTTTCCTGTGCAAACTCTCCTATCTTTAAGTCCGCTCATTCTTTCTCTGGCACAGCAGATTCCCTGTTATTTTTAACCCAGTCCTCCTCTTAGGACATTCTTGGATTTTTCCCTAAAAAAGCACCTGCCTTTCTGGTTACACTATTTCCCTTTCTCTTTTGTTGTGGGAGCATGTTTTCAGTTGGATAAATCCTCTGGCTGACACAGTGAAGGACTGGCAGGAACATGAATATCCTCCCAGCTCTGAAGGATGCTTTTATTGCCTTCTGTCCCACAGCTGGGCATTCTCAGGCCAGACTGTGATGGGTGGCAAAAGGAGCTTCTTGGCCATTTGAGCACTCAACACATGCAGCTCAGCCTGCAGCCACTCTCCTGGGGACAGTGCTGTTGTTACAGCCCATTTTCACTGCTGCCAGCCCCATATTAATTATGCCACACTATAATCTTTGGCCGTCTTTGGTGAAGTGCTCTCTCCTTCTGTTATTTGTTTCTAATTGCTTTATTGCCTTATTTTTGAAAGCGTAAAATTCAAAAGCGTCCGAATGGGTTCTGAATATAGTAACTGCCTGGTCACCTGATGGGCTTCTCAGCAGGGGTGAATCAGGATCACTCCAGTTAACAGGGCTCTGCCTACCAGCACCAAGCACAGCTCCTGCTCAGCTTTATGGCACCACTAAGAGATTTCCTAAAAAAAAGATGGTTTTAAACCTTTTTTTATCTAAACATACTAGTGACATGCCTGGGGAAATGTAAGCTCTCCCCCTCATGACTGTAACTCAAGGACAGGTTAAATAAACACACTCCCAGTCCTAGCGCCCAAAAAAAGTGCAAAATCAATTACCAACCAACCACACTCAATCATTATTTCACAGAAATATCAAAGTCTTATTGTTAAAGCCATCGTGGTCTAAGCATCAGAGAGACATTGTCTTTGACTCTATTTCCACTGGCCACAACTGCTCTGCGGTGTAATCACCTGTGTGTGATGAAAAGGGGAGCTGAGGCACGTGATTTATGGTTTTTTGTTTTCTGGAAGAAACAGCACGTTCTGACTGAGCTGAGCCAACCAGGTTATTTCATTAAGTCAAGTGCTCATAGTGTTTGCCAGAGTTAATTGTTTCAAACCTTGATACTGGTGCTAAATTCTGCTTCAGACATCACTGGTGATTTAACTGCCTGGTGCTAAAGGAAGCGGATCTTTAGGGAACTATGTCAGCACTTTCTAAACAGCCAGCATCTCGTAAACATCTCAAAGCCAAATGAATCAGTCCAAATGACTTCTGAAACCCTTGCAAAACCTCCTCAGCAGTAACTAAGGCAAGAGGAGCAGGAAGCTGAAAGGTTCACTCATTGCTCAGGAGAAGCTGAGTTGGCCCTGCATGAGCAAGGCCCTGCTTGACGGAATTGAAAGCCTCTGTGAAACAGGTCAGTGTTTTGGCTTACATGTTATGGTCTTTCAGAGCATCTCTCATGCCCTGGAGCCACAGGAGCACAGTCCCTCCACAGGCACAGGCACATTCCTGGGTCGTGGGCACATACTCCCAGGCAGCCAAGAAGGAGTTTGCTGGGGCTTTCACTCAGGGTTGGGAGGAGGTTTTGCTTTTGCTCATGGGCTTGTCTTACTTTTCCTGAGAGTCCACCATGGCAAACACACAGCCCAGGAGCTCAGGCTGCTGGCTGCCTTGAGATGACGTCTAATCAATGTCATTAGCTGATATCCAGAGCTACTGGAACACAACAACAGCTTTGGAAGCACACATTCAAGGAGATGGGGCTCTCTGCTGTTCTGTTACACTCATAGAATCATTTTGGTTGGAAAAGACCTCTGAGATCAAGTCCAACCACAAACCTAACACTGCCACTAAACCATGTCCCTAAGTGCTTCATCTACATGTCTTTGGTTATCCTAAAATGCAGCAGGCTCTGCCGTCCTCCCACTGGTTATCATGCTGCTGTTCACCTGCCCCAAGAGCGCTTCACTGCCCAGTGCTTCCCGTTCATAGAAGATCTCTGCTGGGTTTTCTCTGTGATGAGCTGAAAACACAACCCTTTGTGTGGCTTTCCAACAGGGATCGTTTCACTGAATGTAGCAACTCTTCAGTAGTCAAGATTTGAACCACATAACATTTCAATTCCAAGTGGTTTTGATGGAAAATTGGCAAAGAAAATGCACAAATATTTTAGATGGAAGTGAAAGGGTATTAGTCCTGAATAAACCTGTTCATCTGTAGAGAGTTGCTCAGCTGCCTGTGATCAGCCAGGGTGACAAAGCACATTTCTGCAGGAAAAGTAAGACTTGGATGCACATAGCAAATAGCAGCAGGCTATGGTGGGCTATAATAAACATACACACAGAATGAGTAAATTTAAAAAATCATGCTCTTTGCTAGGCTTACAAGATGACTTTGCTGTTTTAATTAATTGTTCCTCTCAGTTACATTTTGATACTTCTCTCAACACAGTGACAACAGAGGAAGATTTTTTGAGATGAAAAAATTGGTAGTAAACCACAAGATGCATTATTAATATGTTATTTCGAGTTACAAAACCTATGGTGAGGAATTAGTTTGTTTCCAAAGCAGAGGATTATTTGAGACTCACTGGAAGCAGGCACAGGCATTTCTATCTGCTTGTTGTCACAGCAGGAAGGAGCAGCAGTCTGCAGTGGGTTGAGTCAGGATGTGGATTTAATCCATTTAGCTCTCTGGCTAAATCCAAGATTCCTGGCGGGGACCCTGACTGTGAGCGGAGTCACAGCAGAGCCCAGTGAGTCCTGCCACGAGTCACTTGTCACAAAATCAACATCTTCACAAACCGCACTGCAAACACTTCACTTCTGGGTGCAGTGGGAACCCCTCGACCCAGGGGTACAGTCCACTATGAGTCAAGATGGTAAAAGAGAGTGTGAGGGAAAAATAAAGCCAAAGTATGAGTCAAACCAAAGAGGGCATTGCTTGTAGGAATTCCTTGGAGAACAGCAGTGTGATTAGCTGGTGTGCAACATTTCTCTTCATTGCTGCAAGACTTGAGAAAGTGCTTATGGTCAGGGCTGGGTGTTACTGCTCTGGAGATGAGGATGAGGGGACACCCGTGTGCCAGATCCCGGGCTCCTCACGCTGTGTCCCTCTGCTCGGGGCCGGCGGGCCTCCACTCCCACCAGGCCGGTGCCACCTTCCCTGATCATATATATTAGGGAGTATTTAGGGAGAAGGTCTTCGCAGAAAGAGTATTAGGCATTGGAACGAGCTGCCCAGGGAGACTCCTGGGGGAGTCATTTCCCGCGGGCGCGGCTCTCAGCGTTCTGTTCTGTCACCGGCTGGACTCGACGATCTCAGAGGTCTTTACTCACTTAACTGATTCGGAGATTACCAAAAAGCCCCGTGTTTTCACCGAAAAGCCCGCACCCCAGAGGCGCTTCTGTCTGGACACCATANACACTGCGTCCGCGGGGCTGTGAGCCCCTCGGCAGCCAGTGACGAGTGGCGCGCGGGGGGAACAGCCCGCGGGGACGGTGCGCGGGCAGCGTCCCGGCGGCGCTGGAGGGGACGCGGGTGGGATCCGGGTGGTCGGCGCGGGTGGACACGGGCAGCTGCCGCATCCCCCGAGCTGCGGGAGCCGCCGCCGCGGCGCGGCCGGTGTTGCGCGCGGCAGCTGCAGCTCCGGAGGTGATGATTTTACCGAGCTCAAAAAATAAATGGGGGGAAAAAAAAAAAAAAATCCTTCTGAAAGCTGGGATTTGGAGCAGTTTGACCGTCGTGCCAGCCATCTCGCTCTTTTCTCGAGGGGGCAGAGAAGAAGGTAAGAAGCGCGGTGAGCTCCGTGCAGGTTTGTTACGGCTTCCTAAGCCTCCTTGCTGCCCTTGGGATCAGCCTGAGCGCCTCAAAGTTTGGGTTTTCTCGTGGGTCGGCGCCTTGGCCTGAGCTGTCCTGCCCTGGCCGTGTCTCAGAGCACGCACCTGGCAGTCAGGCTGTCGGGAGAGGGGCTTATCTTCTCTCTGCTTACCTTGGCTCTGAGGGACAATAACCTGCAGCTCCCAATGGCCTGTGTGCTGTGAACAAGGAAAACTGCTGATCTTGCAAAGATACCACTTTCTTCAGCTGCTCTGATGACGGTAAAACTACCATTCCGTTGTAGTTGTGACTTAATGGAAAAGGTTTTGTTTAATAGGAAACTGTTGCTTTTCTGTTTACAGTAGTCTGCAATTCCACATTAAGCTTCCCATCATGTGTTAACTTCCTCCCTGTGAGGCATCTCTGGCAGCTTCAGTTTGTTCTGGAGTTTGACATGGGATGGCTTTGAAGTGTTGCTTTTGAAACTGACAAGCAGAGAGCCGCTATCTCAGTTGCTTGAAGAGAAAAACCAAAGCCAGCGTGCTGGGGCTGTGCTCCAACATGTCCTGTGCATGGTTTGCTATGTGAGCCCTGGGCTTCAGCTGGAGTGCCTGGTGCGAATGGGATTAAACTCCAAGCAGAGCAATAAATTTGCTTTCCTGGGCTTGTTCCCTTGGCTGTTTCCTGGAGAAGGTCAGATCTTAGCAACCAGGAGTGTAAGCACCAGGCTCTTATCATTCCAGCAAGGAGTTCAGGCATGTCATGATTCGGTATGAAGGCTGGGCTTGAAGTCTCAGCAGGTGCCAGGCCACCAGGTCCCTATAGATCTCTGTCCTTGAGGGAAGCTGTGTTCTCTGGTGCCTTCTGTCTGGAGCTGTCTGCAGCTATTTCTCCTTGAGTTTGGGATGGCTCTTGTAGGTTGGAACAGGGTATGTGGGAGTGCTCCCAGGACAGCTCCTGGCTCGGAGAAGGTGGGCAGAGCTGCCCATCCAGGTGCTTCTGGAGTGAAGCTGCAAGGGGGACCTCACCTGTCCTGACATTGCCTCAGAGGGCAGTGAGTTTCCCCATCACTCCACACAGCCAGAAGATGCTGTACTTCTGCCATGGCTTTCAAAGCCTGCACTGTTGCTCCGTGCTCTCTAATTAATGTGTTCATTAAGCTCTAAATGTCTTTTCCTGATACAGTTAATTGTCCTTGCACTAGCTAGACTTCCAAGGCCCAGCTTTTCTTTTGCTGGGAAGGGTTGTGGGATTTCCCTTCCCCTATTGGGCTCTTGTGGAGTGGCTGCAGTAGGAATGTCCTCAGCCTGCAGCAGAGGGGATGTCTGGAAGGATGGTGTCGCAGTGTTCTCTTTGCTGGAGCAAGAAGCACTGTTTAGGCAGTGGTCACAACAAAAGCTTCTGTGGTTTGGACCTTGGCTGGGTGTGAAGAGGTGGCACTGTGCTGTGTCATTGTGCTTCAGCCAAGGCTCTGCTTGCAGAGTAGAGCATCTCTTTTTGCTGGTATTTGTTCACTGAAGTTACTGAAGGATGTATTAACCCTGTATTTGTGTCACTTTCTGATGAACTGTGGAAAGAACAGTTCTGTCTGAAAGCCAAATCTTCTCTTCAATGTCAATGCTGACCTTAGAAGAGCCTTTATAGGGTCATTGCTACCTAGGCAGAGGGGAAGGAGAAACTTTTTTGTAAGAGGCTTCGGGAAAAGGCTGAGGTTGCTGGATGGCTTCTAGCAGGTTGGCTTTGGTCTCCAGAGGAGGTATCTGCCTGGCCGAGGGGCAGAGAGGATAAATCCAGGCACACCAAGCTAGTGGAGAAGGGATGTGTGTTGGTGAAAAGCTCGGTGTGAGGATTTTGTCAGTGCTGGAGCTGTGGAAGGCAGTTTGGTAGGATTTGAAGTCAGTATGTGCAATTAATCTGCCTCGGGAAGATGCCTGGAGAGAGGATGCCCTTTAGTATCCTGCACTAAAGGAGTATTAAAGGAGGTACATTTTAGTGTACCCTGAAGCACGGGTAGATCATGGGCAGGTGTTGATGGGTCTGTCCAGCTGCTCAAAGCCCTGACAAATGCTGGGTGTAGGGGGAGGCAGGTTCTGCCTACGTGGGAAATCTCCCGTGGTTCCAAGGCCCTGTGGGGATGCTGAGTTAAGCAACACGAGTAGGTGAAAGGTGGCAGGGAAATGGTTTGTGTGAAGTCAGCAGCAGAGCCCAGCTTTGTGCAGCATCAGGCTGTAGTAGGAGCTCTCCTGAGTGGGAAGGAAGATGGGGAAGCAGGATTTTTGGGTGGGTTTTTACCTCTAACTTGGGGTGGTGGGAGACTTCTGCACAGCCTCTGGCAGATGCTTTCTGCTACTCAGCCCTGCCACTGCTGCAGCTTGGCAGGTGGAGAGGGAGGCTCAGGAAGCTGAGCCATCCCTTTGCTGAGAAAGTGCAAGGAAGCAAGTTACCTCTTCATCTTTGGGATGAAAGAAAGCAAGGTCTGAGCTGTCGTTGTAAAAGCCAAGTACAGAGTTGGTATGAGATAAAATGTTATTGACTTGTGTCTTAAACCGTAGCAAAGCAGACCCCTCTGAGGACAACCAGGTATTCAGTAACCCTTGTGAAAATTCTTCCTCTTATGACTTTGTCTTCATGGTTGCTCCTCTGATTTTCAGTATTTTTTTTTCTCCTTTTTTGGGGGTGTGGGGGGGTCACAGGATGTCACTTGCTTTAAGAAGCAGACCTCCAGCATGGAGGAAGGTGACCCAGTCACCAAAAACATGTGGTTGAAAAAGGAACATGTGTGGCTGGCTGTGGGAATGATTGAAGTGTGCAAAGCAATTGTTGACATAATGCAGTCATCGAGGCAGGTCTGAAGATTGGTTAGGGATATTTGTGATGGATAAAATGTCAGGTACAGCCAGTAAATGAATGATACCAAAAAATGCCATGTGGTCGAGCATGTAGTTTTAATTAAGATAGTGGTTAAGCTTAGCATGGTTGGAGAAAAGTGTCTGAAACCTTCTAAAGAGAACAGATCCTAGTAACTGATAAATTGGAGAAGGATACTAATCTGAAAGAATGGTATGGTGGGAAGGAGCTACAGTGATTTTCATCCATGTGTGGGAGGGTGGCTGTTGTTCAGTGCTGGTGGGTGAGGTGTGAGTACATGTGTTCCAGCCCTTCAGAGACAGGGATGTTTCTCAGGCTTGTGCATTTGGCCACAGGTGGTGACTTCATGGATTGAGTCCTTAATCACAGAAAAGTATTTTATGGACTGTGTCATTGATGCTGAGGTGCAGTCAAGGACTGCAGAACTCACAGATCTAACTTGCTTAGGAATTTGCAGCCTGGATTTGTTGGTCACTTCTTCTACTGGTTTAAGTTTTTAGAAAGATTTTTGTGTTTCATTGCACTCTTCAGTTTTATTATGTATTTTATATATTCATACCTATTTTATATATTAGATATTCACTTTATTTTATATTTTTGGCACAAGTGATATGGATAGAAACGGAGGGAGAAGCTTAAATAAGTCATATCTGTCAAGTACCTGACACTGGAGAAATTTTGTTGTTTTCAGGTGCTGGTGTCCCTGAATGGGGAAGTTCTCCTGAAAGCCCAAACCCTTTTGAGGACACAGCTTCTCAGTGGGCTGAGGATGAGAGCTGGAAGGGAGGGCTGTCCCACGGCAGCTGGGAGCTTCATATCCCACAAAGCTGCTGATTTAGGGAGTGAACCTGGCCGAGTATGAACCCTTGTATTTTATTTCTTGGTGGCACCCAGTGCATGAGCTGAGTCATGCTTTATGCATAAGGTGTGGTTTGTTGAGGACTTGTTTCTTTTGGGTTGCTGCCCTGGGAAGGCGTTGTTTTTGGGTGAGTACTGCTGAAATAGTTTTAGTTCTTTTTGCTAGAATCCGTGTGGGATTAATTTAGACTCCTAGCATCTGGGGTGATTTAAGTGTTTCTGCAGAGTGGTGGCTGTGAAATGTGATGAATTCTTCAGTACTGCTCGGAGAATTGATGGTGTAGTTGTTAGGTAGTTAACAGTGACTGCTCTAATTATTCTGGTGTGAGTGTAAACAGCAGGGCTGTGATGTGCTGGAGCAGCACTTGAATATGTCTGAGATGCAGACATGCTTCTCCTTTTTCCTGTTCTTTTGCTGTAGTCTCTGCATGGCAGCTGTGTGTATGTCTTGGACAAGCAGAAAAGCCATGGAAGTCCAGCTTTCCTTTCTGCTGGTACTGGCGCTGAGTGGCAACCACTTCCCTGAGGGCAGTGGAGCCAAATTCATGGCCTCACTTTTTTTGCTGCCTTCTGCAACTCCCTGTCTCCGGTGGTTTCCACTCCCTCCCAGCAGTATAACTGAGGACTATGTCCCATCCTATTTAGAGCTGGGATGCTGGTGGGAGTCATTGCTGCAGAGCAGAGATGGGGCAGAGGGGCCTGTATTAAGCACAGGGCTCTGTGCCAAGGTGGAAGAGAGCAGATCCCTGAAGCCTGCAGGCTCCTCTTCTCAATTGAAGTTCCTGTGCAATATCCCATGAGTATTTTTGGGGTGTACTGGTTGTTTTCCTCAGCCAAATGACACTGTGACTTTGTCACCTTGGGAGGACAGAGTATTAAGTGCTGGGGAAACCCAGGCACATATTTGTGACTGATTGGGATTGAGGTGAGAGTGTAAATTAGTGGTACCAAGGGACGTGAGATCATCCTACCCTGGTTACCTGGGCTGTAGTGCCTGTGTGTGACAGTTCAGTGTCGTGCTGGAGCAGTGCTCCCAGTCAGGTGCTGCTGTTCTCCTGGTGTTCTCCAGCTGTGCCTCTGATGCAGAGATTGGTCACAATTTTGTCTTGCAGTCTTGTGAGTGCAGCAGAGCTCGAACCACCCACTCCGTAGTTTGTCTTGGCTTTGCTTTGCTTTTGCAGAGTGTATTTATTAAAGACTATTTTGCTGTCATGAGTCTTTATCCTGGGTGCCTGTCTCTTCTTCCCCTCTCCCGCTCCCGGCAGTAGTTCAGGTTTCCATTCTGTAGAACAGAATCCTAAACCCCCAAAAGAGCTGAGGATGGATTTGCTGTACACAGATAACATGGCCACAGCCCTCTGAAGCCCACTGTTGGAGGCTGTCACAGCTACAGTAGATAAAGCTGAAGGAATTGGGCAGCTGTAGCAAAATAAATGAGCCAGCAGAGCTTTTCAGAGTAGTGTGTGCATGTGTGTACCTACCTGGGGCTGGCTCTAATTATCACAGCTCCCCTGCTGCTGGGTCCAGCTCTGTCAAAGTTACTCTCAATTACCCCCTGCCTTTGTGCTTCCTCTCTGTCTTGGTCTGAACGACAGGTGTCTGCTAAGGAAGGCAGGAGCCTCCCTTGAAATGGAGAATGTAAACCCCTTCCCTCCAAATTATTATAATTTTGAAATTAAGGGGGCTCTCAGGCAAAGATATGGGGATAGGAATAACAGTTCTTTATTATGAGAATTAAAATAGTGGTAANCTCTGAAGGTCCAGTGGTGGTGTAGATGGGCCTGGTCTTCCTCTGGGAATCCAGTGGAGAAAAGGCTGCTTGGTGTTCCAAATCTCAGATTTTTATCCAGGCAGGAATGCTTGGCTCATCCCCCTGGATGGAGCATCTCCCAGTGGGTGAGGTAATTTTATCAGTCATTAAGTGAGAATCAATGGCCCATTAGCAGAAGATATCTCTCTGGATGAGGATGGGTTGTGGAAGAGATAAAGAAAACTGCCCCAGCTGGATTTTTAACAAGTGGCCCATTGACAGAGGATTACCCCACTCCCCTGCCCGGCTTTCAACAGATGGTGATGGAATACACACTGCTGGGTACATCTTGCACTGAAACCCAAGACACTCTCCATGGTACTGGCAACACACAGGCATTGCCAGAGCCTTTCTCCTGCCCCCGGACCTCCTCGTGTGCTGGATGCTGCTGGTAGCCTTAGTATGCTCTTCTGCTCTGAGGTGGTCTCTCTGAGAGAATTTGGGATGCTAAAAGGAACCCCTTCCTAGAAGAGGGTCTGTAGCTGTTGCTTCGTGCTAGGTACCTGCTACCAGACCCTCCCTCTCCTTCATTCCAGCTCAGCCCATGGAGTCTTGACTGTTTGTGGTCAAGAAGCTGAAGGATGTGTGAGCTGCCTCTTCATTAGGAGCCTGGCAGGGATGTGATTTGAGGATGAACCACAGCTCCACTGGGGAGGGAGGCTTCCTTCCTGCAGCATGTGAAAAGTGATTGATGGTAACATGAAAGAAAAAGGATAAATTCATCTCTCAATGAGTTGAGTGCTGCCTTAGAGAAGTGTATTCTGTTGCTTCAGAGCTTCCTCCCCTGTCTTTTCTCAGTGCAGAAAAACTGGGAGGGAAGGAGAGAGAACTGGCTTTGGATACTGGCGATGTATAGAAGGTGGTAACCCTATGCCAAAGAAATCAAGGTACTTGAAAGGCAGTAGGACCTGGTGCAGTGTTCCTATGACAGATTATTACAGTACACATGTGGAAGCCAACCACTTAAATGAGTCAAGTCTTAATTTTGACGCTTCCTAACACCTGGTTCTGGTAGTGCTGTTCTGGGATATTATTTGTGCTGGAACCAAGGGTTTGGGTCTGCTTGCTAATGGTATGCCTGCTTCAAGTGGCAGTGTGAGGACAGGAAATTCATCTGCTGGCCTCTCACTGATGAGGTGCTTTGATGCTGAAATCTGGATTGACCTTTCTATAGCTGTCAGGCAGCTTGACTGACAAAGGTTAATGATATCTGAGGCTAGCAGGCAGAGTGTAAAACAGACCTGAGATGAGTCTTTTAGCCCTTCTGTGTCAGCACCTCATCCCCAGGCTGAAAGATGGGGCTGGAAAGGTGAAAGAGGTCCAATTGCAGGTTGTTAGGCCAATCCTTGCTGAGTGCAGGGGGAACAGAAACGTGTCCTTTCAGGGCTGGGGTATGGGGTTCCTGCATGAGCAGGGTGTGATCTATTATAACAGTGAGAACAAGGTCCTCTGGCTCAGCTTGTCCTGTGGTAGTAGTGGGCATGAATTTCAGTGTTCTCAGCTGTGTTATTAATGTGCACTTCCAGGTTAGAGAGATCTGGCATCTCTTCCAGGGCACTTCCACACTCTGATCAGGCTCCTGCTTTGTCCTTTCTCATGCAGTTTGATGTGAGCAGTGTTTGTAATTTGCCTCGAAGAATGGTGAAAAGGAATGCTTTATTCATAGCAATTGCTGGGAGTCCATTCCTTAATGCCAGATAGATTGATTTAAGTCTGAATGCAGAATGGAACTGGCATTTTTGGTTAATTTTCAGAGTTTGCTGTTTCCAAGGAGCTGAAAAGTATCTGTGCTCCACCTGAATGCCACTGGATCTGTCTTCCATGCAGAATGATTATCACAGATGCAAGAGGACAATATGAGATTGTCCCACCTGTGGGAACTGATTCTTCTGTTCCTCTCAGCCACCAAAGGAATGAAAAAGCAAAAGCAATACAGCTTTCTTTGTGTTCATCCAAACATCTGCCTGATTGCCTTATTGTTTATTGTGTTAAGAGCATAAACTTCACAGCGGGGACCAGCATTTTCTCTGTGCAGCATCAGGCCCAGGTGATAACAGTGTCTGAAGTGCCACAGTAATGGAAAATAAGCCTCCAGATCTGAGTCAAAAAATGGCAGATGCTCTGGGGATGCACAGAGCATTCTGTTATCTAAAGAGGAGATGTCTTCTATTTGACTCCAAAAGCAACATGTTGCTGGCTGCACTTTGGTTCAGTGCCTGCCCAGTATCCCAGGGAAGCCCCCTCCCCTCATGTTCAGGGAGGTCCCTGGCTCTCCCTGGTCTCCCTTGCTTGCTCCATGCACTGGGTGCTCCAGGCCTCCTTTGCCATGGCTGCAATGCCAAGGTATTTTTGAGGTTTTGCTGTGAGCTGAATAAAACCACCTGGATTCATTGAGGATGTTTTGTGGTTACTGCACAGTGCTGAGAGTCTCATTCCACTAAGGCCTTGTGGAGGAAATGAAACCCAGAGTCTTTAATATTCCATGCTCTTTAGGTATGAATAAATTTTTCCTTGCCCTGAAACCTTCTCCTGCTGTGAAATCCATTCCAATCTCTTTGTCTAAGGCAATCAAGCCTCCTTCCTTTCCTCTCTCATCCCATGCCCCAGCTTTTATTAACCTAGAAATGTGCTGACATTTCACCATCAAACTGGTTAGGGAGCTCTGCAGAGTATTTTTGCAAGTTGTCAGTGTAGCTGCCTGTGAAAGAAGAGGAAGATGGCTCAGAGTTGCCATCAGCTAGGAAAACCAAATTCCCTAGGAGATGAGCTTTCTGCAAAAGTGTCTGACAGCCCTGTCCATGTCCTTGTCTATCTGTTCCCCTCAAAAGGAAGGGCATGGGGTTGGGGAATCAATGAAGAAAGAGCATCATTGTGTTTTAATGCATTTATTTTGGCAGTGCTCCCTCCTGTAGCAAATCCCTGTCCCACCATGCACATGTCCTGACTTGAGCCTCTCTGGAGCTGTCCCTTCCACTGCCGTGTCCTGGAGGTCGGTGCCTCTGCACTTGTTCTACTTTCTTGGCAAGAAGCCTGTGCACTCTGCACACTCAGCAGCCTCACACTGCACCCTTTCCTGCTCCACTTCCCAGGAGGCTGAGCTATCCAACATAGGAGTTGTTTAGTTTGTATGTGGAATTTCTGCAGTAACCTGGATTGGTGGCAGGTGTGGCTCCTGAAGGGCCTGAGTGAAGCCCCTGTGCTTTCCTGGAGCAGGTACAGGTGACTGCACTGTTTGGGATGGACTGAGCTGAAGCTTGTTAGCACAGTTGATACCTTGAAGCAAAGGCATCCTAGCCACTCCTTATTTGCTGATGTTGAGAAACACCATTTCCAGCAGCAGCTTGGCTATTCCAAATTTCTTGACTCCTCCGAACCTCTCTGCGGCCCTGGCATCTCCCAAGCTGAGCAGTGCTGGTAGTTGGAAAGTTTGAGCTAAATAACATCAGCCCTCCTGATGTCTTCCAGCCTGGCTCTTCCTGCCCTGCACAGCCCCTTCCCCTGGCTAGACAGTCCTGTGGAGATTCACCAGAGCCAAAGGATTTGGGGGGATCTGCTGAGCAGCTCCTGGAGGGAGGCAGGAAGCCAAGAGCTGTAGCACAGGCTGGTGAGCTGGAGGGGGTGGGAAAGCCTGTCCAGAAGGGACTCTGAAGTCCCTCTGAGGTCACTGTTAAGTCTGAACAGCCACAGCGTCACACATTTGGGAACCTGACCTTCAAAACCTGGAGCCCTAAAGGATGTGACAGGGAAAGGAACAGAACACCCCTCTGCTGAGCCCCTGGGCTCTATCTCCTTGGGAATCTACATCCTCCTTGCCTTGCTCCTGTGCACAGCTGGGACTGCTGGGAACACTGCTGGATGTCACTGGGACCAGCTGAAGCTAATCAAAGACTAAGTGTGAACCAGCAAACTCTCAGAAGCAAACCAGTTTCTTTGGAATCTGCAATGGGAACACCTCCTAGGCATTGGGGAGGGTGGTGCTGATGCTGATGAAAGCAGTTTCCTGACATTAATACCAGATGGAATGCTGCTGCTCCTTCGTGTGAGAAGCTGGAAGCCTCTGGGTTTCCCATACCTCTCACAGGTGCTGGGAAGCAGCTGCTCCTTCCACGGTGCCAGGCAGGTCCTACATCCAGATCTGCAGTGTGTCAAACCAAACACGCTCTGGTGACTGGGCTGGGCAGAGTCTCCTGTCAAATTATTTCTTCTGGCTACAATTTTGTCTGCTTTGGAAACTTGTCATTTTCTAGCCTTTCGAGACCACCTCCCAGAGAGCATGGGAATTGTAAGTATTTAGACATATAATAATGATGTAATTAAAATCTTTAAATTTATTTTTCTTGTTTGAGCGTAGTTCCTTTGATTTAAAGGGTGGTAGTAGCTAATTGGATTCTGGGCCAGATTTGCACAGGCAGCTGGGGGGGGGAGGGACTGCAAATGAGTCTAGCCAGGAAATTGCACATTTAAATATAGTTCTTGGTAGGGTCAGCAAAACACCCAAGGGACAAATTAAGAGTAAAATTTCTGCTGTAATATGTTCATTTAGCTGCAGATATAATCTTAAGGAAAACAAGGAAGCTTGGGAGTGAGAGGAGCAAATTTCAGGGTAGATGTCCCTTCTGTAGTGCATTTGTGTGCTGCTGCGGGTCTCTAATAGGCAAATGCATCCTCCTCCTGTCTCTGGGCTGTCTGGTACATTGGCTGATCCCAAGAAGGGTTTCTTCTGAAGGGATTTTTGGCTTTGTGGGTGTTAGTGGCTTCACTGGAGGATGGAAATCCATAGTTCGCATAATGCTGTGGGGCTTTACAGCTTTGGCACAGATCACCTGGATCACACTGTTCATCAGGTGGAAGGGAGATGGGACCAGCCACCACCTATTGCATTGCTTGGGTTCATGGGGGGCAGCTTTCCCTGGGAGGCTGCTGCCTTCTTCCCAAATGGCTGGCTGGGGCGGTGCATCCCCTCCCAGGGGTACTGACCTGTTTCTCTGAACAGGCATTCAGGAATGGCATTCACAGACTGGAATCTGTGGCATGAGATGGATTCAGCCTGGAGAAAAAAAAAAAAATTCAGGGAATTGAAGCACTGGGATTGTGCTTTGGAAATCTGCTGCCTTGTGTTTTTCGTGTTGGGACCCGTGACCCTTTCACAGATGGACAAGGTCATTGTCCCTGCTGGGGACGTGTGAGGAGAACAGTGAGGAGTAAGCAGCCAAAGCCCAGGATGCAGGACATGGAGCACATCTGGAGTAACACCTGGCTGAGAGCCAGCACTGCTCTCAAGTTTGACTAACAACATTAATTTTCCAGTCCTGCTTATTTCTTGATTTAGGCATAGCTCAGACAGACCACGTGCAGCAGAGCTCACCTACTCCTTGGTGGCACCCAGGGAACAGTCTGAGTTAGTCCTTGGAAATTGTAATTTCCTTTGAAGGCTAAGTTAAAGAAATGTTGCTGGTCATGGGAGATGAAGAAGAGTGTCTTGTTTTATGTTTCCCAGGACCTCAGACCTGGCTCTTGGTGCTCCCTCTTTCATTTTGACTGTGTCCCCAGGGGAAGGCCACATGTTTAGGGAGGAAGGCAGAGATTGTTGGGAATGAAGCCTGATCTCACATTCCTCCCCTCTCTGAAGGGCTGCAGAGCTGTTCACTCTAGCTGAATAAGATTCCACAAAAGCTGGGCATCATCCCACCTTGCCTGCAGTGTATCAGCTGGAGGGAGAGCTGCAGGTGTGACCAATTGCATTGTGCATCACTTGTTTTGTATATTCTAATTAAATTTTTATTAATTATTTTGTCTTCTTTTTATGTTCTATTAAACTGTTTTTATCTCAACTAACAAATTTTACATTTTTTTCGCCTCAGTTTCCCCCATTCCTGGAGAGGGATCTGTGAGCAAGCAGCTGTGTGGTGTTTACCTGCCTGCCAAGTTAAACTACAACATTTAAACTCTATTTTTAAAGCCTGCTTTGATTCTAAGCTCTTTGAGCCAAACCTTTCTTTTCTTAAAGCATTAAGCGCAGTGGGGCAGTGAGCTCTCTATTAATTGATGCTGTTGCCAGGCTATTGAAAAGTTGTAATAATGTGGCCAAATTTTCTAGTGTGGTCTAGGCTTTCTGCCTGGATGTCAGAAAGGGAAAGCTAATTACAGTGTGTGAACTAAGGAGAACAGGCTGGCTGGAAGGAAATGTCATTAAGGTTCTCCTCAGGTGCCCATGTCAAATCACAGCTGCCTCAAGCTCTAAATTTCTTCTTCTTTCTGTTAAATTACTACCAAGTGATTTCTTGCAAGTGTAACCACCTTTTATAAAAAGAGAATGAAAACTCTCTGTTTTCTTTAAATACAAACAGTGGAGGCTGGCTGGGGTTGCAGAAGCAAATAGAAGAGGTAATTTTCTTCCCTAGCCCTTTAGCACTGCACAGAGTGCCTGTGCTGGCTTCCTGCTGACCCTGGGTTGCAGTCATGGGGCACTGGGGGTGGGTGTGTGGTTTACCCTCTCTGACACCGTGTGGAATTGGTGTTGGGATGCCTGAACTCCCCCGTTTGTCCGGCAGGTGTGGCACAGATGGTGCTTCCTGCACTGTGCTTGTCACGTTGCAGAGCTCAATTCCCTACAGTGTTGTGGAGACTGAAAAAACTATTTTTAAGGTCTTAGTTTCTGCAGCAGCACTCCTCCCAACATCCACTGCTGGCCACTGTTAGAGACAGAAATCAAGGCAGGGTGGATACATGGCTTGACTCAGTATGGCTTTTCCTATAAATGATCTGCTGGTTTGTTTACTAGAAGCTCTTGACCTACATCTCAAATTTGTTGCTGGTTCAGGAAGGAACTGCAGTCACAGTTCCATTCACATGTGGGGGAAAGTTTCATCTCTTGTAGCTCCCTCTCGGCATGGAAGGTCTTGGTGTCAGCTAGGGCTGGTAGGACTAGAACCATGTAAATAAGAGCTTTCTGTAAAAAAATATATTTATTTAATCTGCTCTTCTGAAATGAGACCCTGTGTGAAAGACAAATCAGATGCCTGCTGTGTGTCTCTGTCTGTCAGTCCTGTCTCTCACTCTGCAATCCATCAGCTTCTGGAGCCTTTGTCCTCCTGGACTCAGGTGTCTTGCAGTAGTTAGGGCTGCAAGGATTTGTTACAGGATTTCAAGGAAATGGATGTCCAGGTAGAGGGGGAAGATGTTATGGTTAGGGAAAGTTGAGGGGCTCCAGTCATTACTTCTGCTCATACCAGGACAAGGTGGCTTATGCTGCTTCTCACCTTCAGTCTCTTTCCTGCCATCATTCTGGTGCCATTCTTTCCCTTTTCCTGACCTTGATGCTTGATCCTGGAGAATGCTTGTCCCTGTGACCACTTCTGAGGGTCAGCAGGGACTTCTCTGATTCAGGACTGGGATGCTGGGGGAGCACTGCTGGCCAAAATTTGGGTTATTTGGAGAAGCAATGGGTAGTGATGGTGGGGTGCGTGAAGACCAAGCCTCAGAGCTACTGCCTGTTCTCTGTGGTGGAGCAGAGAGCTTGGGGACACCTTGGAGGTCCAGGATGCAGGTAGGTTGCCTGACCACAAATTATACAGAAACATAAACCCTAAGAGAGCTTAGAACCCTTCACTGCACTGCCAGCAAGGCTCACTTGGCTCACTCACATGATGCCATGTGGCCAAGCCATTGCTACACTGGTACAGCTGGTGTCACTTTTCATCCTCTAGGATGGGCCACCTTCGACTGTGGTCCTGACCCTTTCTGAGACTGTTTTTCCCTTTAAAAGTTCACGTGGGAGCTCCCACAGGACACAGACTTTTGTAGTTGTCTCTAATACTTCATCATCCTCCTGCAGTGTTGAACCCTCTTGCCCAGAGGGAGGAAGAAGCTGTTTTGAGGTCAGGGTGAGCTGAAGAATGTCAGACCAAGGCACAAATTTATCTCCATGTCTTAGATCACAAACCATTGAAGGAGTTGGTGGGATGTTTGCATGTGGGTAAGGAGTGGGCAAATACAGTCCAGCTCAAGTGCTGGCTAATAAAGAGTCAAGTACAGAAAATAAGATCCTCAGAGGAGATTTAATAACCGGGGAGAATAATTGTAAAGTACTTCAGAATATTAACCAAAGGCTGAATGCATCCAATTAGCTTAATGAAGCTGGGTGGTTGGGTTCTTTTTTAATCAAACAGATGGGCAAAACATTATGCACAAAAAATGAGATCTGAATACAATGAACACATTTAATTAACAAATAAATGACAGAGAAAGGGTTTGTTTTTCAACTTGAGAAGTGAAAGCTTCTACCGCACGAAATACTCAAAAAAGTGTGTCTTGAAAGTCTCAGGTACTTACAATTACTATTTGCAACGACTTGGGTGTTTGAGATGGGGGGCCAGCCTGGGGCTGGCTGCACCTGCAGGCAGGTGAGCGGGTGCTGGGGGCAGCAATGCATCACCAGCCCCCCTGTGCTGCAGAGCCACGGAGCAATCCCTGGCTGCTGCTGTGGGCTGTCCCCAAGGGCAGGCTCAGAAGCAGTAACTTAAGCTCTGCTCAACCCTCTGCTCCAAAACCTTTTCCCTGCATGTCAGTGATCACGTCTGTTCTGCAGAGGGAGGAAGCCAGTGCTCCTGGGTTAAGCAGGGTGTGAGGTCAGTGTCCTTAGTGCTCAGGAGACCTGTGGAGTGTTTCCCTGATGGCCTTGTGCCATTGTGTGTGGAGTTGCTGCAGCCACCTACCTGTTACGCTGCTGGCCCCAGTCAGGGAGGTCATTCCCACCACTGGTTTCACTGCCCTTGCTGCAGCACAGGCTCCCATTCCTCCTGGTGCCCAGCACAGACACAACTCCTCTGTTGTCTGTCTGACCAGTTTTACTAGGCCACAGAAACCTGGTGCAAATCAATGCCTTCCCTCTTCAGACAGGAGACTCCTCTCTATACAAACCTTGAGTGCTTATGTAAGTGTGAAATGCAGAGCTGTAGTATCAGTCTTGCCAAGGCTGGGAGTGTTTGCTCCAGCCTAATAAGCTGAACAAGCCATTTTGATATTAAGCCTATAATAATAACACCTTGTAGCTAAAGAGCATGTTTTTCCCCATTGGTGGATTACTCAGCCCTTTTCTTTTGAGGCAGTGTTTAACAGAAGCAGGGACTTTCCCAGACTATGTTTAATTAAACACAGCTCGGAGATCTCTTCATTTCAGCGCTGTGATGATACTGCTCTGCAGTCTCATCTCCAGGGCAGCTGGAAATGGAACTTGTGCTCTGCCAGGGCATGGGCTGGGCAGGTCACTGTCTCCTGCCCAGGTGTACGTGTCCAGATGTGCCCAGTGGTGTGGAAATCCCAGAGGGACTCGCATTTGTGGAGACCCACAGGCTCCAGCTGCTTTTGAAGCTGAGTAGGGGCTTGGTCTGAGCTGTGTAGCCCATGCAAGTGGCAGCTCAGCCAACATGCTTTACACTCAAACTAAGATTTAGGGTCCTAATTTCTACCTGCTTCCTTTTTTAGATGCTAATGTAGCTATGGGGGCATTTTGAGTGCAATGGCCTGGTTATCAACAATTACATACAGAGTGAAGGCTTTAATTTGAAGGCTCCTCATTTCTGCCTTAGGAGTTACCGTGAGCAGATGGTGATATGCTCTGGTTTTGCTTATTCTTGCAGATTATTTGCCAGATAATTTTTCTGACTAATCCTTTGGCCCATAGACTGTTTATAAACCTGGAGTCAGGTTTCGGATGAAAACACTTGTGTTTGCAAATTTTAGAATCTGTTCCTGTGCTGGCTTGCTGATGTCACTGTGAGCAGGAGACTGTCCTCTGAGTGGCAAATGCCCTCTGCACCATGGGACAGAGGCAGCTCCTAAAGTAGAACCTCCTTCTCAGTGCCAAGATGGGAAGAACAATGTTCATACCTCGTTTGGGACTTATTTTATTTTAAAGCATGATATGTCTGAAGTCCTAACCCCAGCATCAGTGCTGTCACACATACTGACCTCCCCTGAGGTCACACTGCTGTTTCAGGTGGCGTGGTAAGGAGACACTTCTGCTGCCACAGAGTTTGTGTCTTGTGCAGATGATGCTGCATAACCTGTGCACAGCAGAAGTTGGGGGATTTGCCTGTCCTGTATGGGCAGGACACTGGTGTCAGTAGTGACGGGGGCACTGCAGCCACTGGCACAGCTCTCCCTGAAAAGTGCTGAAAGGCTGTGGTGATACTATTATTTTTATTATTATTACTATTGTTGTTGTTATTGTTTCCCCCTCATCTCTTACCACCTCTACCTTTTAAAAAAATCAGTCCCTTGGATGTCTCTGGAGAGCTGGCAGTGGTAACTGCCTGACTGATTTATTCTGGTGTTTTAACATTTACTGGATTTACATAACAGCCAAACAATCTGTTTCTGGAGTTTAATATAAACCCAGCTCTAGTGAGTCACATCCATGTTAGCAGTAATGCAAAGAGAGGCAGCTGGGGGAGTGAGGGGGTGACTTTTTCTGGGTTTCTGCATGGGAATGTATTTCAGGAATGGCTGCCTGAAATATCTCTGACACCTCATAGCTGCG
This sequence comes from Tichodroma muraria, assembly GCA_013390105.1. Lineage (NCBI taxonomy): Eukaryota > Metazoa > Chordata > Aves > Passeriformes > Sittidae > Tichodroma > Tichodroma muraria. The sequence continues at coordinate 79,191 of WAAG01084824.1, read as the reverse complement.
TGATGCTGCCAGTTCTCCTCTGCCATCAGGGATTTGTTCTTAAACTTCGTAAGAGCAGCGGGTGTGTCACATCAGTGCTTCCACTGCTGCTCCCAGCTGAGTCTGGGGACTTCTCCAGAGTTCCCCAGGCACTGCTGTGTGTCGCTGGTACTCCACAGCCCCCCGTGTGTAAAATACCTTTACATGTATGTGCGTGCTTGAAGGAGGGAGTGTAGCTATGGGAGCAGCAAGATGAGGCCTGTAGAGATTTGCTGTTTGCTTTCTGAATTCAAGAGCAAGTCGCCTTTGTTTGTGCCAGACTTTGTGGGCCTGGTCCCCAAGACGTGCAGATCAGCACAGCAGCAAGTGGGGCACGGATGTGTGCCAGCATTTCCATGCCAGCATTTCCACCTGGGCTGTGGTGACCCATGTGCAGGTTCTGGGGACAGAGTTTGAGCTCAGCCAGGTGAGGGCTGGCCCTGTGCCCCTGGGCAGTCACAGCAAAATGTTGGAGCTGTTGGGGACTCCCTGCAGGGGAGGAGAGGAGGAGGAGTGAGAGCCATCCAGGCTCTCCATTTCCAGCAGGAGTGAGAGCCATTAGGGACAATTAACAGCAGGGGTTTCCCAAAGCAGGGTGTGTAACCTGTTGCCTCAGCTCCTTTCCAGGCAGTGTAACTTTGGAATTCCCTCAGTTGTCTCCTACAGTTGCATAAACAGAGCAAATCTCTGAAGCCGGTCTGCCATGGGCAGCCTGTCCCCTCCTGCTCCAGAGGCTCTGTCACCTCTGTACTGGTGGGGTGGTAATGTGGTCGAGGAAAGTGGGTCTCCAGCTTGAGTTTTCCCTTCTGAAAATCCCAAGCAAGATCCAGCTGGGTTTGAGCAGCCTGGGTTGTGCTGCTGCCTGTGTTTGAGGTCAGCTGTTCAGCTAAGCAAGCACTTCTCTTGCTGCAGCTTATTTGAATTCTTGTCTTCAGAATGGAATATAAATGCTGGCTGATGAGATCTATTACAGCACTAATTTTAGAGCATGCCAAACAGTAGGAAATTGTTTTCAATCTTCACTCTCATTTCTCCTTTATTTCATCCCTCCATTTGTGAAAATTGCTTTTGTCATTCTTCTAAGTGCCCAGTGATGTCCCTCTCACTGATATCTTCAGGCATTCTCCTTCCAGACCTGTTTTCTGATATTTCTTTGTTCACCCACTTGACATTGCTGTTAGAAGAGCTCTCTCCAGGGTTCAGGCAGCAGTGTTGGCACGATGTAGGCACTGAGTGCTCAGCCAGCTGGAGCAAGATGCCGGCAGAGCCCCCTGCGAGCTGGTGGAGTAGGGGAGGCAGCATCACAGTGGAATTTCTTATCCCTGTGTGCCCAGGGCTTTGTAAGTCTTTCCGGCCCCAGCCAGCCTGCTTTCTCAGTGAGCAAGAGGGAAAATATGAATTTCCCTCTGTTCTGGTGAATAGTTTAAGAAGTAGTCCGAAACTTCAGTGTTTGTCCTTGGCACTAATGAAAACCTGAGCCATTGCTCAGGAGGTTGGAGCAGGCAGCAAATTCAGAATCAAAATACTTGATCAATGCCGGAGGGAACAGTGGTGCACAAAGTCTAGATTTTTGGGACATGATTCTTCATAGATGGAAGGTCTCACTGGTTTGAGAAGAGCTTGGATGCCTAACTGGTGGTCTGCTCTGAAACCTTCAAGGTGACTGCAGACACTGGTCCCTTAGCCCTGCTCCTGGCTCGCAGTGCTTAGCGCAGCTCCAGATTAAAGCTGGTGGCACAAGTCCAGTTGTTTCACCCTGTGGACTTTCCAGAGGCTCTCTGGAATACATTTCATGATTTTGGCAACCACGTCCCCCTGACAGCAGCTGCTGCGACCATCAGCACAGAGACTTGGTGCCTGCCCTGGAGGGCTTTGAAAATCTCTCTCCTGTCCCTGGCTCCCTCACCCCTCCTGCTCCTTCACCCGCCTGTCGTCCCTTGGCTGGCAGCCCACAGTGGCTTTATCCCTCAAAAAGAGCTGTCTCTTGCCCTGGCGAGGAGTGAAAAACTCCCTACTCCTACCAATTACCATTCCATGGTAATGGTAATACCATTCCTACCATTACCTTTCCTGGGTTCGCTCCAAGCCCTGCGGCTGCTCAAGGAGTCAGTCCCCAGGAATTCAGCCGGCAAATGTCTTCACAGTCTGCCTTTGTGAACACGGCTGAGATAAACCCTTTACTGAACTAAATGTGGTAACAGTTAATCCCTTGGAGACAGTCACCTGGGCCCTGCACGGTGAAAAGAGGCTTTGCTGCTCTGATTAACTACACCGGCAAGAACATTAACTCCCGGTTCTTTTTGGAAATGAAAAGCACCTCTCCAGGAGAGTTGAAGGGATTAAGTACCAGCTGGAATATTAAGGTAGGTTTTTTGCACCTTCCTGGTAAATTTGTAGCTTAGAAGTCTGGACGGGTGATCATGGCTGGGTGTCCCTGGGTGTGGTGGAGGCTGAGGCCAGCGTGGGACCCAGGAGCTTCCCTGGGAGGACACAGTGGTGAGCAGCTCTTGTCCCGACTGCCCGTGCTGGGGTGTCCTCGGGGCTCTGGGGTTCACCATCATGAATTAAGCCTTGACAAACTGGCCAGCCCTCCACAAAGGGCTGAAGCTCATTTAAACCTTGCTAAAAGCCAAATGACTTTTTCCAGCCACTTAAGGCAAATGCCAAAGGCTGTGGAGAGCATTCCAGCTTTTTTCACAACCCTGGTTTCATTTTTTGTGGGGAGATCTGCGCTAATTTCCTGATTATTACTTTTTAACACAACACTTCGTTTTAAAAGCCTGAACTTGAAATTCCATCTACATCAAAAGCAACACTCCTGTACTTCAGTGAAGGATTCTTGGGCTTTGCTTTTGAGGTCAGGATTTTATCTTGGTGCTGGTTGCCGTGAGGCTGCATGGGCCAGCTGTGCCCTGGAAGGAGTGCAGCCTGACCAGTGAGCATCACATGTGACACTTGCTGAAGAGAGCTGTAGACTAGCAGCCCAACTGACTGAATGGATTAAAACAGGTGTATAAACTTTATCCATAAAATAAGGTAAGACTGAGAAAAGTTTAAATACTTGTATTAAGTATTCTTTGCTCAGAGCAAATTTGAATGCTCAGGCTATTTCCAAAATTCTGTTACCTTTCAACATGTCTTTCTGCTACAGGATTTTCTATTTTAAGTAAATAGCACAGAGTTAGCTCAGAAGGGAAAAAATACAAGTGTCACTGTTCAAAGTGTGCTTTATTGGTTAGATATTTATGGGAGACATTCAGGAAATGAGTAAACACTTGAAAGTATATGTATTATTTATTATTGTAGCTGATTAACTACCACTTGAAACCTTTTGGTTGGTGTTATGGCTCTCTATAGTCTTCACCAAAGAGTGCTTCAGCAGTCTAATGTGGCATTTGTCCCAGTTAAATGTTTCAGGAGATGCAAGTGCTGCAGTTGGTTTATGGGCGATGGGAGTTGGAGCAGTGGAAGGTGACAGTGTGGCACTTGGTGCAAGCACCAGGGGAAGTGACTGAGATCTGGGCCTGGGAGGTGCTTGGTGATGGCTCAGTCCTCCCAGCCCCAGCACGAGAACGTGCTGGCCCCAGTTTGTGGAGAAGCAGCAGGGTGGGGTTAACGTGTCTGGCTCTGTCTGATGAAGTGATGACAGTCAGGGGTTTAAACTTGGCTCCCAAGCACTGGGCTGCCAGCAGGGACTTCTGCAATGGTTCTTCACTGCTTCTACAGCAGTGGTTCCTCCTCCAGGCTGGAATAGGGAAGTGCATGAAAAAGTGGCTCTTACCTGCCCCAGCCATGCAACTGGTTCTGAATCCATGGGCTCTCAGGGCACACTCCAGCAACCTGCTGGCTCCACTTGCTCCCTGGACCCGTTGTTAGATGTTACTGTATGTGAGACCGTGCACCAGCATCTCTGCCTGGGTTCCTGAGCTGTGCCTGGAAAACCTGTTGGATTCATGTGCAGCCTGGTTGTGAGCAGAGCACAGATCCCATCCAGCACTGCTTCTGAAGCAATACATGTCCTTAAGCATTTGCTTAGCTTTAACAAGACTTAAACATATGAAGCATGCATTGAGATACTTCTAATCTGCGCATCTTGAAAAACAGTATGATAAAATCATAGTGGAAGGAGTGGCAGGACTCCCTCTGCCTTCAGCAAAGTAGATGTCATGCTCAGTTGCAATGGGAAGAATCCCCTCTCCCTTGCTGTCACTGTTGTAACCGGAGGCCCTTTCCTTTGGCACTGGCCATCCCTGCAGGAATATGCTCTTTTAACCCTTGTACGAGAAAAGTCTGCCGAATGCTGCAATCAGAAAAGTTCCTTCATCAAATGACTCCTCTGCGGGAGAGGAGTGAGTGGGCCTGGAGAGGAATGGAAGAGTCATAAGAGAGATGTATGAAAATGCTTTTTATGGAATGAATAATTTTTGTTCCGGAGGCGGCAGCATCGTATTTAATTCTAACTTGGGGACTTTCGGGGAGCGCGTGACTGACGCCCAACGAGGGGTGAAGGATGCTGTTTCTCAGCAGGCTGCCGTTCCCCTGCTCCGTTTACCTGTCAGCTCTCCTGTGGAGACTTCTCACTCTGGATGCCATTAACCCATTTCCCACAGCACGTCCCTGCAGCCTCTCCCGGGAGCCCGTGGCACGCAGGGGGCCCATCCAATCTCTGCAGCTGTGGGAACCACTCTGCAGTTGTGCTGAGGCTCGTTTCTCTTGGCTGTACCTTCGCTGCACTGGTGAGCAGGAGCCTTCCTGCCCTAAGTCCATCTGTGGCTGTGCCTGGCCTCCCCAGCCCTGAGCTGGATGGTGCTCCATCTGCTCCAGGCTTGCTCCAGCCAACACAATGTGCTTTTCCTTACTTTGCACGTGCTCATCCCTGGCTCCCCTCTGTCCCTGACATGGCTTCATCTCCCTGGAAAAGAGCTGGCTCTTGCTGTACCTGGGTTGGGGTCCTGCCCTGCAGCAGCGTGGGGGCCCTGCACAGCATCGTGCCCAGACTCTGCTAGATCAGGAAAGATGTTGCTGGCACTGGGACAATGTTTTCTTTGATACTGGTAGTCCTACCCTTATAAAAAGGGTCATTAAAGAGTTTTGTTTTGCTGCAGTATAAACTTCAGCCAACTCCTTCTTCTTGTCCTGTCCCCTTAATTAAGAGTGTGTATGTTAAATGCTGTGAGCCCAAGCAGATTCTCATTGCAGAGTAAACAGGAGTGTGGGACTTAGGCAGGTCTTTTGTTACTGCTGTACAGGGCTTATGCTAATAACAGCTGCAGAGATTGAACCCAATCCCTCATGAGCTTTCCAAGAGTCTGATTAATCTATTTAACAATGGATCTTGGTTTTTGTTTTGATCTTTTCCATGGGAGTTAAATTTTTGTCCCTTTCAGAGTAGCTGTGGATCATGTAAGCACAGCAGTATTGCTTTCCTAATTGGCTTCAGGTTTATCTCTATCTGTTATGTTTAAGGGCTTACAAGATGCACCCATCACCATGGCATCAAAATACTTCGTATGCCAAAAACCTTGATAAAAACATACATACATACATGTGCACACACTTTTTCTGGTCTCTTGGAAAGTGCAAAGCCATTCTGATGGAGAGTCAGGTTTTTGCATGATTGTATTCTCCAAGTAGTCACCTTTGCAAATCATGCTTTTCTGCTCATGCTGGCTCTGGTCCATGTGCCACTGGAAAAAGATGTCTTTCCAGTGAGCTTTGGGCCAGCCCCTGTACAAGCAGAATTTTGCATTTATATTGTTGATGGTTCATGCTTGGTGATGGCACTGGTACTGTACACAGACAGGGTTGGTGACAGACCTGACTCAAACTTTTTGTCTAAAAGTCAAGATATAGCAAAGGGAGAAGGGTGGGGAAGCAGGGGAAAGAGCACAAATTTTTAGCCAGACAGGTGTCCCCGTGGCAGGCCACAAATTCTCTGGCCTGCTTTGACTTCCTGAAAAATACAGCAGCAGTATGGGGAAGCAGAACATTTAAAGTGAAGATGCAGATGTTGAAGGTAACAAGATTTAAAGACTGCGTGGCACAAAATACAAGAAATGTTCCACTATTTATAGCAGAATCTTCTTCCTCTCTTGATTCAACCTCTTCTTGAATGCACTCAGTGATTGCTTTTCATGTGTGAATGCTTGTAAAAATGGAGCTCCCTAAACAGGCTTGAAATGTTTATATGAGTTAATGACTGCAGAGAGCTCTGGTTGTTTAAAACAGAGTGGCAGTGAAGCTGCCTTGGCTGCAGTCAGTGCCCCTCCATGGAGCAGGTCCAGTGCCAGCAGTGGGACAGGATGGCGGTGGCTGCACACAGGTCCATTCTTGGGGAGCTCTCTCATTATTGGCTTCGCTAATGTGCTTTTGGTGGGGTGGGAAGGAGCCTTCCCAGGGGCTGAGAAATCTGTGTGAGGTGTGTAACCTGTCTGGGACTTGAGCAGAGTGAAACCCTTAGCTTGAAATGGGGGGGACTGTAATTGATGGTCTTGATAGTATTTTGTCCTGCTGCTTCTTTGCTTTCCTCTGAATTGAGTGGCCAGGAAAGAGCTGTGGCATTGTGTTGCTGGTGACCTTGGGGACAGTCCTACCTTGTCCATGGGCTGGATGCAAACTGAGGGGAAGGGTTTGCAGAGGTGAGACCTTCCTTAGGCCTTTGTAGAGAACTCCCAGAGAAAGGGATCAAGGAAAACAGTAAGCTCCTTTCTACCTGCCTCTCTCTTCCCCCAAAGTACAGCTATTTGTCTGCTCAGAGTATCTATCTGTCCTTGAATTTCCTTTTCACCAGTTCCAGAGGCATAAATTCAGAGGGCCATGGCACCATACTGGTCTGCAATCCTCCAGCAGCCAGTGAATGATGGCCAGGGCAGCTGGAGGAGGCCAGTGAAGTCTTGCTGCCCTGTCAAGTGCTTGGGAGAGTGGCTGGACAAAGGCAGACACACGGAGCAGTTACCCCAATAGGGAGCAGACAGGTCTCATGATGCTACAAGCATAGCAGAAGAGGCGGTAATTTTATTTTGAAGGATGCCTTTAGCACAAGAGGGGGGATGTGTTTGCCTCAGTGTGAAGTGGATTTGTGTTGGAGCTGCTGTGCACTCTTCTTGAAGGCTGTTGGGTTTTCCTCCCTCCTGGAGACTTTGTTGGCGCGTGCGATTCGCTCGCCATGGAGAGCAGTGGATGATGATGTGCTGGTGGGATTGCAGCTCTTCCCTTCATCCTGTGTGCACAAGGTGTGTGTGAGTGCACGTGCCATCCTGGGAGCAGCTGGGCTGTGGGCACAGCTGAGCTGTCAGTCCAAGGACCTCCATCCAAGCCCTCTGAGGGTGAGTGTCAACCCACTACAGCTTCAGAGGTGTTCGCTGTAATGGTGCTGAAAACTAGCTTATCCTGTGTTAATCTTGTACCTGCACCTGCAGGCAGCTGGAAGGAGCCTTTGTGGAGACTTTCAGCCTTTTCATCTTTCTTCATCAGTGCTGGCAGCTGCTGCTTTGTGGTAACATCAAACTTTTTCCAGGCTGTTGCTTTGTGTATAAGTATCTTCATCCTTAGGCCAGCCTGTTGTGCGGGCTTTCTTCCATTCAGCTTCCCGAGGTGGGTTGTCTTCCCTTTTAGCAGATTATTTTGTGGTGAACCTGAAGTTCTTGGAGGGAAGTGGGATGTAGAAAAGTGGTCAGGAGCCATGGGCAGACATGGTCTAATGTTTCAGGCTAGGAAGATCACTGCCACACCAGCACAGCAGCTGTGAAGCCAAGGCTGACTGTGCTTACGGGATTAAGTCCCATTATTTGACCTCAGTTTGTGAGAGGCTGAGTTGCGGTCACTGGATTTAGAGCAAAGGGATGAAAAGTTTTCCTCAATGCCAAAGGGAATAATGAAGGCAGAGCAGCCTTGGCCCCATGGGGGAAGCAGATGGGTGGTGGCAACTGTTAATATATAGTCCAGCAGAGGCGAATTGCAAATCCACCCTTTGGTGAGAAATCTCTATTCTTTTACCCGTGTTTATGTAAAGGCAGATGCTCACAGGGCTGGCCCATTCAGGTGAAAACACTGGCTGTGTTCTTCTGTGAGTCTGTTGAAAGATTCAGAAAACCTAAAGCTGTGGAAATTCTGTATCAAGACTCTGGTCATAGTGTGATGCCAGTGGAATGGTGCGGAACAGCTTAAATTAGTCCTTTGAAGTTATTCCACTTACAGGTGTACTTTTTATGCTGTGCTGATGGAACACAGAGAAATCATCGGCCCCGAAGAAAGGTTGTGCAGTGGGCTGTAAAACAGGCTGAAGACTCATCATTTTGGGGGGTGCCCAGGCTGTTTGCTGGGTGCATCACTGCTGCTGTGCTTGAGGCTGAGGTGTGAGGGCCCTTCCAAGGACAGACCAGACGATGTGCTCACCAGGATTTTAGGAAGAGGGCAGGGGAACATCAGCCACAGATCTCCTGTTGGATCTTAAGCTACCATTTCAAAGGCCTCAAGGTATCTGTGGGGAGTTAAGAAGGATTCCTGGGGATTACATCTCCCCAGCACAGTTCCCTGCCCATGAACGTATCCCACAGGATGTTTGTGAAGATGAGCAACTTTGCTTTGTGAGGCGCTCATGTTCCTCCAGAATGGAGAGATATTTAAGCCTCATTAGTGGCTTTGACTTAGTGCTTTTGCAGCTTCCTATGAGAGCTTTTGCAAGAGTAACAGGAGGATGCTGAAAGCATTTGGCTGCAGTCCTGGCACTGCCTGCTCGGAGCCCTGCTGGCATCCTGCTGCCAGGAGCAGGGCTTGTGTTTGCCCTTGCAGGGGTGCTGAGCTGCACAAGTGGCTGGTGCCAGTACAGCTTAACTCAAGTGTTGGCTGAGGCTGGAGGCATCTCCAAAGCTGACTTTCAGAGCACTGTATAATGCAGGCTTGCATGTGGTTTTGCTCTGCTGTTTCAGCACAGGGTTTCCTGGCGCTGCTCTGTCTATCACAGCAGGACAAGGTAAGCTGCAATTACCCTGGTGTTGGAAACAAGAGCTTCTTCCTGGCCTTGGGGTGCTACTGTGTTAATGTATAATAGTGGATAAATGATTTAGGTAATGAAATGACTTGGATATGGTCATGGATTGAGGAAGATTTCCAGAGCCAATGTGCTTACTCATCAGATGACTCATGTCTTAGTCACTTTTAGAATAAGTGATTCTCTTTTGGGTGCTTCCAGAATGGGATGGGTGGAGATGAGCTGAAAATTACCATCCCTGCCTTGGATAATTTTTTTTAATAGTGTCTAGAACATGATAGAATGTTTCATCAGACAGAAGAGGAAACAGTTCTGTCTTTTTGTATGTGTATACATACATATATCTTATGTGTGGTGTATCCCAGGAGATTTGCCTGAATTCCACAGCAATGTGAGAATTAAATTTTGCTGTTTGCTTCCTGGTCAGGCAGAGTGATCTCAGGCTTTAGATTACACTTCTCAAACTTTGTTCTCAGCCTACTCTAGTGAGTCCCTTTTGTGGGTAGGTGCAAGTCTGAGCCTGTTCTCAAACTCCTGTGCCACCAGCAGTGAGTAAAAAAAGCACCCTCAAATGGAAGCTGCCTCCTGAAACAGTCAACATTGCTATGCAAATAAAACCTTGTTCTCAACTTTTATTTATGTGTAATTATATTTTTTCTATTACCAAAATATTGATGAAATTGAGTTATGATTGTTCAGAAGCATGCACATCTGCAAGCAAATGAATAGCATATCTGGGAGCCTAGGGAAATTCCATTGTAATCCACTGTAAGCTTTATATAGCAAGTAAACCTATTGGGTTTTTCTTCTTCTTTCTGATCTTTCATCTCTCTGATCTCACAGTCATCCTGCAACAAACATAATGTAGGCAATTCCTGATCTAATTCCTGATTAATGTAGGTTCCTGGTGGATCAGCTGAGCTCAGTGGCACAGTGTGATCTCTGCATCTTACTTGACCCATGTGGCTGGGCTGCAGCCAAAGTAGGAGAGTCACACAGGGAGTGACATGGGGCTTTGCTCCTGGCTTAGGCATAGGCTTTGCTAAGCTGGATGTGGTTAAACTCTTATCACTGCTTCAAATGCTGAAAATGGGGATGCACTGGCTGTCAGAAACAGGTCTGAAACCGTGAGCCCAGTTTTGGTTTGTGTCAGGAATGATCATGTATTGTTATAGATCTACTCTTACAAAGGTGTGTTCATTATAGGAGGAGTACAAAGGTGCACGAAATAGGCAGAGTTTGGGAATCAGAAATTTGGGATTCTCTCACTGACCATTGAGGTGGTGTCTGGGTGACCCTGAGCAAGAGTGTCTCTTCCTAACTCCTCTGTGTAAATGTGGTTTTGGCCCTTGGTGAGTAGGCACTGTCTGTAAAACACAGGTAGGTCATGGCAGGTGACAGATACTACGGAAATGTATTAGGCAAGATTTTCAAAAACAGCTGAAGAATTGGATTTTATTGTTAAACAGAACTGCTGAAAGGAAAGCTAAAAATAGTTTTCCTATGGGTGTCTTTTGTCAGGTAATAGAGAATAATTCACAGTCTTGTAGGTTTTCAGTTTTCTATAGTTGTCTGTGCTAGATCTCCTGGGTCACAGGTGTGGAGGATTTTATCAACAGTTCCTTTTAGATAATACAAGTCAAGAGGAATCTATCACTTCCTCAAGAAGTTTTCTAGTTTGCTTTGTGTGTTAATTGCAGAAGAAGGTGGTTTTTTGTGTTCTGTTTTAAAATGTTTTTAAAATGTACCTAACTAATTCACCTGTTGTTGCTAGCTTCAAAGGCAAAAGAATGGTACTTATACATTATAATATTATGATAATAATAATAGTAGTAGTAGTAATAGTAATAATGTTAGTGTTTTGCTGTTGTTACTGAACAAAAGCCCTTCCAGATGAGGATAGTTCAAAAGCTGCCTCCAAGGGAGTCACCTCTCCTCAGTGGCCACACACAGCTTTCTGTGTTGCAGTGTGCACTGGTGAGAGGAAAAAAAGTGGATGGAGGTAGGTGCTTCCTAAGAGGATGAATGCAATGGGAATTATTTCTGATACTGCCTTGACAAGAGCCCTGCTAGCCTAAGAAAATGCAAATGTGGAAGAAAATGTTGGCCTCCTCTCCTCCTGGGAAAGGAGCCATGGGATGGCTCCCTCGGTAACTGGGCAGCTCTCTTTTAGACACATGTGAAACACATTTACCCAGACACTCCTGTGAGCATTTCCACATTTTTTAGGCTGAGATTTTCTGTGTTGTTCACACTTTGGCACATGGGTGATCATCCCTTCTGATGTCCTGAGAACACAGTTAAAGTTCAAGAATGTGTTTAAGTGTTTTGCTGGAGTGGAGCCAACATCTCCAGCACAGAGATGAGCAGTGTGTTGGGAAACTCAGTGGCTGTGTACAGACTAATTGTTCTGGGATGCAACCTGGAAGGTGCTGAGCACCCTGGCTGGCAGCCAGAAAAGCTTTTAAACACACGCTTTGCTTAGTTTTTTTCGCATTGTTACCAGTCTTGTTCTTTGATTTCTTTTCCCATAGCAACTGGAGAAGGATATCTGAGTAGCCAGAGCAATGCAATTCATTTGGCAGTGACTCCCCGACCTGTACCACATGGATCTCTTCCAGGACATGGGATACAGCTGCTGGGACAGGTATTGCTACCAGTGGCCAAGTCAATTGGCTTCAGAGTTTTCCTCTCTTCCTGGGCAGGGGCAGGCCAGGCTATGTGAGCAATGCTCAAACTAGGTTTGCAAACCACATCCATCTTTCCACATGCCTTTGCTTCCTATTAAATTGCACAGATCATATTTCCTTACCACCCTTTCCTCTTAGACCGTGTTTGCCTTTCCCCTGCCTTGAAAATTTCAGCAGCTAACAGCCAAATTCAGGTTTTATTTGGAAGTGGTATGAGCTGCAGTGGAGCCCAGAGCAGGGAAGAGAGGCGCCCAAAAATCCTGTGGAGGTTGATGGCTTCTAACTCTCTTGTTTTCAAGGTTTTGGCTTTGCCTGCTGTAAGCAGGAGGAAGGTGCTGCAGCCCAGGTTGGAGGCTGGAAGGAGCTTTGGTTGTGCAGAGAGATGGCCCCACGTGTGCTGCCATCCATACTGGCTGTGTCTGTTCTGTCCCTGCGTCTGCAGCCGGGGCAGCGCCTCCCCAGCTCCCCGTGTCTCACTGGGGCATGCAGGGCAGGACTAAACCCTGTCAAAGATTGTCTGGACACCTCCTTGCCAGCAGATCACTCCCTGTTCTGCTCTGGTACCTGCTGTCTTGGTGACCAGAAACTTGCCTCTTTCCACTGCTCCTGTGGCTTTGCGGAAATGGTGTGGCTTTGCATCATTTCTAACACTTGAGAAAGAGCCCAGCTGATCAAGTACAATGCACAGTGCTTGTCCTGAGCCACAAGAACAGAGGCACTGCTTTGGTGTCCCAGGACAGCCTGGAACCCCAGCCTGGGCAGCCTGGGTTCAACCTGTTCACTGGGGTGAAATTAGGGTGCCCTGGGGTGGCATTTTCATACTCAGGTTTTAACTAAAGCTTTACCTGGGAACTGTTGTTGGCCCTTTGGTGCTGTAAAGCCTTTTTCACTCTGACAAATGCTGAGCTGTCATCAGCCTAAATTTCAGGGATAGCATTGCAGTGACTCAAAAGAACAGCTTTCTCCCCAGCAGCCTTTGCCTGGATAATCTCCAGTCATTGACCTCGGGGTTTTGAAAGTGCATTTAGGCTTAAAGAGCCAAAGCTTAAGGCTTCAAAGGAAGCGGGAAGCCTGCTCAATTCCAAGTGTGGGTTGTGTGTGCACGACAAGGGTTATTGTGGTGGTGTACCTGGTTCTGACTCCTGTGGGATCTGTTGTTCATCCCCCAGAGCCTGTTCCCTCTGTCCAAAACCTTCTGCTGCCGCTGCCTTTGATATTGTGCAGGTTATCTGAGGACGTGTTTTCAAGTCCTGGGGTTTCTAAAGACGTGAGGATTATCAGAAGATGGAAGTTATCCATGTGGAAATAGAACAGATACTTGGAGCTCTGAATTTGAAGTTCATTTGTCTTGTCGTACAGAGTTCACTGTTTTTGCCTTGCCCTGTGCAGTTCTGTGATTTGCCTTTTGCCTGGGGCTATGCAGATTGGCAGAGTTGATGAAGACCTTCAGCCCACGGACATTTAGAGATGGGTGCTGGGGTAATTTCCCTGGTTAAAATTCTTTGCAGTGATCACCTTGAATAGAAATCTCTACCCGTGTTTGAACTGTTGGGAACAAGAAAGCCTGCAGTGTTCTGTGCTTACGCTTTTATTGTAGATTTGCAATCCTGGAACAGGTGGAAATTAATGTTTTTAAAATGCTCAAAAGATTTTCACTGCAGCTGGGCTTACAGAACTAAGCAACTTGATATATCCCCTGAAATACCTCCAGATCTCTCAAAGGCTGCTGAAAGCTTTCTCCTTATCTGGGAGAGAGATAAACCTCTAAGACCTGACATGTATAAATGCGAGCTTGTTGTGCCTGGCAGCTTGTTTGGCTTGTTGTGGATGCTTTTTAAACAATTGTTTAAACAGGGCTGGTCTGTGCTGTGAGATCTGAGCCTGGCAAAGGCGTTTGATGCGGAATTCTTTTGCTGTGTTGATGATCTGTGTGTGTCCTTTCCCAGATCCCACTATGCTGCTCTTAAACTGAATAACCAGCATTGTTCTGCAGTGATTTGCTTTCTGTCATTGAATTCTTACATATTGAGCAGCAACTGGAATTCTGTGGGCACCTGGAAAGCAGAGTTAGCCATGGCAGTCAGTATAGAAGGTGCCAGTGGGTGCAGGGGAGGCAGGCAGAGCTGGGAAATATGTTGGTGAAATGAACAAACTGGGGAGGAGGGCAGAGATGTCCTGGAAACATCTGGGTGCCAGTGTGCAGCTTGGGCTGAGATTGCTGCTAAAGCAGCAGCCTGTCTGTACAACTCCAGGTGGCTTCTTCCCTCCTCCTTAATTTATTTAATTACTAGTGTATCTCATGGGCTCCGCTGTGCAAGCAGGATGCAGTCCCACAAGATCAGCTGTTGTGTGCACTTGGTTTCTGTTCCTCAGGGTGGTAGATTGGTGTGTGTGAGAGCTGGCTTGGCTCCCTGCTGCTCCAGAGCCTTGGCTGCAGGCTGGGCTTACCAGACTTAAAAACCAAACCTTACACTAAAACCAAGAGGGCAATTGCCTTGTGCTGTGGCTTTTCACACAGATCTGTGCATGAGCTCATTGCTGTGAATTTTGCTTTCAGTTCTGTTTCTCTTCTACTCCCTTTTCTTTTTCTCCATGCCACAGAGGTGCTTTCCACAGGCTGCTTGCTGCTGCCCTGGTCCTGCTGTCCAGCAAAGTCACCCGGAGGCACTGGTAACTGCACTGGCCTAGAGACAGGTTTGATTTGAGTGCCTGGGTCTGCTCCCAAGAGATCAGTGGGGATTTGGCCATTCTGTTGTGGAGTGTTAGACCTAGTCCTTGTAGACTGAGAGGCTGTTCAAATCCTCTTGATTTCTTCATTTGCAGTTTGTTTATCACAACAAACAGTGATACACGGGTCTGCATCATCTTCTGTGGCAATTTTGAGGTTCAATACAGATTACAGCAGAAGATGGCTCACCTGAGACCAATCCCTTTCCCTAAGAACAACTGAAAACCTTCGTTTTCTTTAACCTGCCATTTACCTTGCCATGATATTTGGAAAGCCATTATTGCAATGAAGGCCCTAAATATTAAAGCTTCCCTGCTTCTGAGGCAGTTATTTTGCTCATTAATCGATAGAGCCTGGCTACTGCCTTATTTGTTAGTATTTTACAAATAATCTAAGCCTTTCAACTTTCATATAATCTGACATTCTCAGTTATTTTTTGAAGCACCCCCTCACTGACTGTTTAAATCCACCTCCAGCAAGCTGTGCTCTCTGCCACGGCTGCCTCCTCTCCTAGGAATCACGCTGCCTCTCAGCCCAGCAAGTGACAGCAAGCCATGGCACTTCTTCCTCCTCTTCCTCCTCCTCCTCTCCCCTGCTCATGTTCAGCCCCAGGAGCCTGCTCCCTCCATGGCACAGGTCCTGCACTGACCCTACATGGGATCTTTCTGTGTGAGCTGATGTTGTCTGTGCCCACCTCAAGCTGTAGCACCAAGTACTCTTACAGGTTAAGTTACTGGGAGGCTGCTTTTCCACTGGATTTATGTCATTGAATGCTGTCGTTGGATCAGCTTTCCTTGTGCAGCATGCAGGTTGCATTTGGGGTATTTCCTGCACTCTTGATGGTGACTGGAAGAGGGGGTTGGGGTAGGCAGGCTCTGAGGTCTGAGTTGGTGTTGGCTGAGAGCAGCTTTAGAAATGGGTTTTTGTTCTCCTCTGACACCTGAGTAGGGGTCCCCATATTGTCCAGGCTGTGTGTGCATATTAACATACCAAATCCTTCACATTGCTTTCCCTAGGGTCACTTGGAAGTGTGGCAAAGCGCCCAGTAAGGCTGGTGGTCACACAGCAGGACTGGACTTGGGCTCTCTGCCCACACCAACCTCCTCCATCCTCCCATCCCTCACTTCCATGGTGTCCAGAGCTGGGATCAGGCTGGCACAGTGGCCAGGATCCTTCCCCCACAGGGCTTTTGTGTCCCTTATCACAATGGCAAATGGGATTTTTTTATTGGTCATAATTGAGCTCGGGTTGTCTCCAGAGTCGGTGTGGAGTTGGGTGCTGGGATGTGCTGGTTTGTGGTCACTTTGGGCTGTTGCAGAGATGGTGAGTCACAGCACCTGGCATCATTGAAAGCAAAAACTGTGGGATATGTGGGCTGAGTGCCTCTCATTGCCTGTTCCTCGTGCTTTCCCAGCTGTAATTTGCAAAATAAAAGCAGCTCTGATGCTCATACACTGATAAACAGCTTTAAAAGATTAAAGCAGAAGTGAATATAATCCAGCATCAGGAGCACAATTCTCGCTGTACCTCTGCTGTGAAACACAATAAAACACAGCAGCCAAACCTGTCTTACCAAAGTCATTTGTAGCCAGGGCTTGAGTACAAAGCAGCACAACTCCTCTTAAGTTCTTTGGTGTTGTCCCCACCAAGGACACAGTTAAAATGTGCCATCAGAGCTGCATTCAGATAATGCTCTGGCAGGGCTCCTGTTTCACCTGCATTATCTGTTTAATATCACTCCTGCTTAGATAGACTTGGTATTCCTCAGTGTTTTCTTGTTACAGAAATTTCCTTAAGTAGAAACTTTTTTCTTCAGAGTAATTTTTGGTTGATTATTGCTTATATATGCAATTAGTGTAATTGCATCTGATTATGCAAATGCATTTAACCATATAATTAGAACATGGAGGGATGAAATATAATGCAGTTGGGAAATCTTTTGTAAAACTTTCCAGGCTTGGGACTGTGTGCAAAGTGGTTGTTATCTCTTGAATTGTAGGTTGGTAGACTGCAGATCTTGGTTCAGCATCCTGGCTAGTTTCAAAACATATTTTAAATATGATATTAATTGCTCTTAAAAGTGGTTACATGACCTTCATGGTGTGTAGCTTCTGTTTTTTACATGATAATATCAGGAGATCACTACTGAGCTCAGCCTGTGTATCTTATGTGCATCTGTAATTTTTATCCAGGGTCATGAAAGCATCAATCCTTCATCAGGTCAAAACCCCAGATTCTGCCTTCAGATGGGGCCTCTCAGGGAGAAGAGAGACAAGCACAGAGTTGTGCACCTTGGGGTGCTTCTTGTCTGTAGTTCAGGGGCAGAACTGGCCCCAAAATCCCTTTGGAAGGCACCCTGCCTTGAAAAGGACTGAGGAGGAGGAGGAGGTAGAATGCTGCATTTTCCAGACTATGGTCTGGAGATGTCTGCTGTCATTTAAGAAGTCTGGCAGGAGCAGGGGTCTGAACTTGCTTTTCAGATTTCCCACACGGTGCTTGAATTGCAAAGGCTGCTGCTCTTTCTCATTCCTTGGTTCCTGTTAAAGCTCTGCAAGAAGCCTCACACAAGTCATCAAAGCACCTCGCTTTAGATCTGATTTTCAGCTGTGGTGCAACAGCCAGGCTCACTGCCAAGAGCTGGGGAGAGAAGAGGGACTGGATGATTACAGCAGGATTGAGTGATTTCTCAGCAAGATGTGCTTGTCTGTGCCCTGAAACAAGAGCCTTGTGAGCCCTAGGACAAAGCAAACATATGGGGGGTGTGCAAAAAGCACCAACGTGTTCTTATTTATAATTTAGGTTGTGTTAATATCTTCTGCTTCTAGTCAGAAATTAGTACACCAAGTGATTCCTACCCCTTCCCAGGGAGGACACAGTCCAAATGAGCAGCCTGGTGTACACCTGCCTTGATTATCTCTGCAGAGACTGCAGGGATTTACTTCTTTTCAGCTTCACAGAGCTGCAACTTCTTATTGTCCTTTGCCTCTCGGTTTGGGCTGCCTTTTGGCCAGGGGTGACTGAAACTGATTTTCACGGATGCCAAGAAGCTCATTTGCTTCTCTGGGGCCTGATTCCTGGCAGCATCAGTGTGAGTGGAGATGGGCAGGAGGCAATCTCACCCTCAGGTGCCCTGCTTGGTGTGCCAGGGGTGGGCAGAGCTGAAATGTAGGCCAACATGCTCTGAATTTAATTACTGCAGGAAAAATGAACCCTCTAGCTGCTCTCTCAGCACAGCAGTAAGACCCATAAATGGCTGGTTCATTGTGTCTGAAGTTCCACGTGTTGCAAACTGCTTGTGGGGTCTGTGGCAGCTCAGACATTGCTCCAGTGCATGGCTGTGGGACCCAAGTTCCCCTGAAACTTCTCCAGACTGAAGGTGTTGGAGTGAGCTGGCTGGGCTCGGGGCAAGTGCCTCCCACATGTATAAAAAGTTGATTGGGGTCAGGGTGGGGAGTGTGGAATTACCTCCCTCATATCAGTGCTTGGGCAAGTCCTGCAGAACTGGGAGCACAGGAGACACTCCAGGATGGAAATACTCCTAGTCTTGTGTTGGTTGGTGTGAAGAGACAGCTTTGGATCTGGAAGGGACTTGCTGACCTGCTATTTCTAAAATGTTATTCGAGGAGCTGTCCAGGACTTGGCAGCCCAGCCCAGGACATGCTGCTTCTCTCCTTAAAGGGAGTTTCTGCTGCTGTTGACAGCAGTTGGAGTGGATTCTGCATCGTGGCCGTGCTGCCGGGGGCAATGTCTGAAAGAAACACACACAAGACAGGGCTGGGTGTGCTGCCAGCTCTGCCCCAGGCAGGAGGGAGTTCCTGGGGGGGTCTCACCTGAGCTGATGCTGGTGATGGGGATGACATCCCCTCTGCAGGCAGCCGGTCCTGGTACAAGGATCACTGCACTGATTGGAAAACCTGGCCTGATTCCTGACCTTGCTGGTGAATAGTAAAGCACTGAGTAAAGCTGCTGTGATCTTTGGGACCTCTCTCTGTGACAGTGCCTGTGGGTCTTGTGTGGTCAAGAGGCCCCTAAAGGACGTGCCTGCATGGAGGGTGTCGGTGTGACATCCCTGATGCTCCCTGTGAGGGATGCCAGCCAAGAGCATTTGAAGCCTCTCACTGAGCAGCAGCAGAATCGCTGCCTGAACCCTTTCTGTGCAAATGCTCATCACAGTTATTATTCACTGGGATTCTTGTACTGCAGTGGCCCTTGGGGCCTCAGAACGGGGCAGGTGTGCTCTCAGGGACACAAAGGAGAAGCAGCATCATTCCTCTTAACCTGGGACTGCAACAAAGCCATAAAGTCACTTTTCTACAGTCTGTAGCAAATTAGGGGAATGAAACTGGGTTTGCTGTGGCTCAGGGCCTTTAAGCCTCCCCATCCTTTCTGACTGGACCATTTCAAGGATGGAACAGGCAGTAAACTAGATTTACAGTTTTTTATTTTTCAAACAATGCTTTGGAACACTTTATTAAGCAGCAAAACAAATTGCATCTGCTCATCTCCCACTCCCACATAAAATACAGAGAGGTTTTCTCTAGGATCATATTCCTTTCAAAAGGGTTTTTTCTACAATTCTCTGCTCAGTGCCAGTCTTGGAAACACGTGCAGCCATTTGATAAATATATTGTGAAAATCATGGTTGAAGTGGCAGTCTGCCTGCAGCAGAGAAATAGATACAGGGAAAAATGGTAAGTAAGATATCTGTAAGTAAATTAATTTTGCTCATATAAGCTTGTTTGCAGCTTTGGTTCGTGTCTGTAGCATTATCCTCTGCTCTACAGCAGGTGTTCAGTGTTGTGGGGGATCAGCAGGGACAGCAGAGCTGTGCAGGAGCTGGGAGATGGTGGTGGTAGAATTTCAGTTTTGCTGGGATTTCCCATCACAGCAAGGTATGGTTGTGCCGCCATAAAAAACTGCAAATCCACCATCGATTTATCCTTGCAGAAATTA
The DNA here is from genome assembly GCA_013390105.1 of Tichodroma muraria. Lineage (NCBI taxonomy): Eukaryota > Metazoa > Chordata > Aves > Passeriformes > Sittidae > Tichodroma > Tichodroma muraria. Next base: position 59,813 of record WAAG01084824.1, on the reverse strand, counting down.
GTAGTTGCCTTTTGCACTGAGTCTATGCACAGTGAGACTGGGCTGCACATAACTGGTTTGCTTATTCAGAAATCTTTGCTTTCCAATACAGTTTTGGAGGATTTATTAGTGAAAAGGAATCCTTCAAAACAGCAGAACTTGAAACAAGGCCCAGCTCTACAGATGAATAATTATTTTCTTTAAAGTCTTGCTGGATTTTTTAGCCTGCTTTTAGCACCACTGTATTATTTGTTTCAACAATGTATGGGTCTGTTTGTTTTGATCAGATGGACTGATTTATGGGATTTATCTTCAGTTTATCTAGTTCAGTTGTCAGTTAGCTGAAGATTTATTTTGCAGCCTGTGCTGTGGGTTAGAACTGAGCAAGTTTGCTTCAGCTTTTGAGGGGGAGACACCCTGGGTGCCTGGTCTGGGTGGTGAGGAGCTGCTCAGGTGACTGACATAAGCATCGCTGTTTGCTGGGCTGCTCTTCCCAGTGCTCCTGGTCTTTTTTCCCTGCTGGCTGAGCAGCATGAGACTGACAAATGTTCAGTCCAGGTGGGTGGTTTGTGGGCTTTCACGCCCAGCCACACAGCAACATGGGCAGATTCTTCCTTCCCCTTGCTCCCACATGTGGGGAAAACCTCGTGTCGGGAGGAGGGAAGAAGGTGTAGGAGCTGCAGGCTTCAGTTGCAGATTCATTTTCCTCTTGGTGCTGCCTAGGAGTGAGGTGAGTTCTGACTGTCCAGGGGCTAAAGCTGAATCAAGGAAAGGCCTCGGGATTGTTTCTCTATCGGCAGAAGAAACAGCTTTTAGTGCAGGGTGGCCCTGGGGGTTTCCTCCTATCCCTTGGGCAGGCTGGGTTAAATGGTGGAAGCATTTTTGCTCCCTTCTTCCCTTCATTTAGAATGATTTCTGTGATGTACCAGCCTGCCAGGAGAGCTGCAGCCCAGCCCTGGCAGAGGCTGCTGACAGCAGGGATGGCTGGTGCTTTCCTGGCCATGCAGAGGAGCCCTGGGAAGCCCTGATCCACAGGCAGGGCTGGAGGCTCATTGTGTGGATGACCTTCCCCTAGAGCCAAGCACGCAGGCATCCCACGTGTGTCATTGGGAAATGTGCTGCTCCCCAGGCTCTGGAGTGCAGGGAAAGCCTCTGCAAGGGAAGTGGGGTGACTGCAGGCTTGCAGTTGCCCTGACCTGATGCTCCTTGTTTAGCTCAGAGGCTTTCCAGACTTCACAAAAGCATTTTGCAGACAGCAAATCCTTGGTGGGCTTCCCGCGAATCAGGTCTGAAGGGTCACTGCTGGCTTGCTGGTTTGCAGCCTGGGTTTGGGGGCTTGGAGAGCAGGGAGGTCTGGCAGAGGGGAGGCTCGTGCTGCTTTGCCCCTGGGCTCGTGGGACCACGTGCAGTGTGTGCTGGACTGACCCCCACAGCCCTTCCCTCGCTGCTGAGAGTCACCCCAGTGCCTGCACCCTGGCTCCAAAGCGGATCTGTGCTTTGGGATTGACATGTTTAAATATAGTTTTAATAGAAGCTTTTAAAGCTGATCTCACCATTTCATTACTGTTTTGAGTGAGTGACACTACTGTCAATTTGTTTCAAGCAAGCCTGTAGAAAAGACAGGAGGGGGGAAAGGAGGTGAACAGTGGGATGTGGAGAGGAATATCTTAGATTTGGATATTCCCTTTCTGTGACACCGAGTGCCCAATGTGTATCCCTATGATTGGCACATGACCTAGGGTGAAGCCTCCAGACAAGATCTTAATCTGTTTTTCTCAAAGGCTGCTTGAGCTTGGCTGCCATAGGGGATTCAGGAGGCCATCCCTGTGCAACAGAGTTCACTGTAGTGTGTTTAACTGGGCACTGCTGGGCAGCTTTGAGCCCAGCTCAACCTGTGCTCCTTGACAAGGATTGTGTGTGTTCCCAGGCTGATGCTGGATGGGGCTCTTTGGACTCGCTCACCCCCACCTTGTCCTCATGTAAATGAAATGTAGATGCAAGTGTCACCTGGTTTGCAGGGGGTTTACACACAACCTGCTTTGAATACAGAGAACCACAGGTTGCAATGTTTCAGGGCTAAGCCTACTCTGGAATTCACTGGATGCAGGCCAGGATGCTGTGAGTAAAGTCAAGTACTCCACTATCCCCAGAAGCTGGGCAGAGGGATGAAATGATGCAGTGCTGCATCTTCAGAGGTGATTAAGTGTTGACAGCCATGTGCTGCAGAAGATCATTTCCTGCTCTGCACTGTGCTGGGAAGACTGAAATCTGTTTTAAATTGGGACTGAAATTAGCATCCAGGAAACAGCGATTTTATGCAGCAGTTTTAGCGTTGTATTGCACTTTTGGGTTCTGTAGGTTTTTTCCCAAGGAAAAGCTGATTCCCACCACGCTTTGATCATTGAGCATTGTTGATTTGCAACTCACTGTAGCTTTTATACGTGTTGGGCAGCAAGATTAACATCTTTGCACACAGACTGCAACTGTGTAGGGCCAGGGGCCACCCTGGATTTGCTTTTAAATTCTGCTTTTGCTGACCGTGTTGCAAATGGCAGTGTGGAAGTCACCAGGCTTGGCCATTCTGTGACATTCTCTAAGGCCCTACAGGGCAGCAGAGAGACTACTGGGGAGCCCTGAATGCCTGTGGAGTTGTTATGCCTGTTGGGTTTGACATGCCAGGAGCTCTTGTATCCTATAAATAAGAATTCAAGAGGTCGAAAGTTTGACCCTTGGCCCTCAGCTGTTGGGATGCTTCTCCCAGTACTGTAAGCTCTGGTTGGCTGTAGGTCTGGCTACAGAAGGAGAAGTTCTCTTTAGCTGTGTCACTTGTTACACATCAGATAAAATCTCGTTTTTATCTCTTTCCTGTCTAGCTCAATGCCTGGGTTTAATCTGAGTGTTTGTACCTTGTTTACAGCCTGCCAGTGTTCTGCCTTCACTTTCTTGCGTGCTGGAAGAAGCCAGAAATGACTGATTATGTTTGTGTTGAGTGAACATTATTATTCAGTTTATCTCTGTGATTCCTTTCAGGTATTTCATGGAGCCTTTGAGCACTAACATCACTGCTCTCTGTGTGACCATTTGAGACCAAACAAGCTGGACACAGCCATGGGAGACTCTCCAGCAAATGCCGTGGATGGAGGAGGCATGGACACCCAGACTGAACTGGTGGAGAGGGTGGCAGCCATAGATGTGTCTGTTGTCCCAGACAGAAGTGACCAAAATGGTGAAGACAACCCTGAAGAAAATGACACAGTCTTTTCTGATAACATAAAGGACATCCAAAGAAATGGAGTCAGCAGTGACGCGGGAATCAATGAATTTCTGCCTTCCCAACAATCAGAAGATGCTCATTTGAGGCATGTTCCCAAGAGACCTCTAACTAGACCTGGTCTATCAAGTAGGAAATTGTCCCTTCAGGAAAGATCATCAGGAGGTTATTTGGCTTCTAGCAACACTCCAGGTTGTGGTCCTTATGCCACAGGGCCATCACCACGTATAATCAGGAGACCAACAATAGAGTCCAATCGGGTCTCCATATCAGACTCTGAGGTAGGCATGTTCTCCCCTACAGCTGAGGTGTTGAGGTAAGGTAAGTCTTTCTCAGGTGGTGATGGGAGCCTTCAGTCTTCTGGAATAGTAGATCTGAAAGCACTGTTATTTCCAAGGGGGGGGGAAAATCCCTGGAACCAGGGATCATACTGGCTTGAAATTGGAGAGCTCTGCTGGGTGTAGCCCTGGCCCTGACACTTGGCTCCTTTAGCCCTCACCTGCCTGGGATAGTCTTGTTAAGGGACCATGACCCCTGTGTCATGGCAGCATGCAGGAAGTCTTTCAGGTTGTTCAGAGAAAGGGCTGTGACCAAATGACTTGGCTCTCGTGTCCCTGCTGTAGGTGCCCTTTTGGAATTCATCAGTCACAGCAGCTTTGCTGATGGTATTCCATGGATTTAAACTTCTGGAGATTATGTATTTACTAATGTGTTTTGCCATAATTGAAGGCATGATTTAATTTTTTAAAGAGCTGAAATGCCTGGCTCCTGTCAGGGTTTTCTTTTCTCTTTAAAGCATTTGTAACAGCAGTGGTAAGGGAAGGCCATGACCCTACTCACCTTCAGAGGGGTGTCTGGGTGGCTGTGGTTGTTCTGCAGCTGCTCTCCTGGTTGCAGACCTGCCCTGGAGGAGCTGTGACACACTGTCAGTGCTTGAGTGTCCTGGTGGAAGTGGGTGGTGGTTGCAATTCCCAGTGCTGGATGTGCTGTGGTGGGGAGGGCGGGGAGCAGGGGGGCTGTTCAGACCACACTGCCCAGTGTCATGGCCTAGATGCCTGCAGCAATGCAGGGACCCACGTCACTGGGGTTTGGACTTCTGCCAGTGTGGATCCAAGGGACCCAGAGCTTAACATCTGTGTGGCTTGGTGTTTCTCTTTTGAGAAGTGGGGTTTTCCCCTTGCACATCTGAGAGATGATGGTGCACACCACATCAGCCGTTGTCCTCTGGGGAGTTGTGCAAGTCACATCAGCTGTGGGATGGGTGGTGCATCCCCCACTGATAAGAGGATACATGCAGAAGGTGCACTGCAGAGACTGCAGCTTCTTTGACAGAAGCCATATGCTTTAATAAGGGAGGCAGGGAGGGAAAGGAGCCAGTCCTTGGAAGCAGGACGTGACTTGAGTGCCAGCTCTCCCATCCTGCAGTGCTGTGACTGTGCCAGGAGTGAGGCTTTTCTGAAATCTTTCAACATAACTGCAGTCAAGTGTGACTGGCACATTCCCATCTGCAAGCAAATTCAAAGTACTTCATCTTCTTCCACAGCATCTGCATCCTGGGGAGTAAGGGTTACTGCCTGGGGGTGGGAAGTGCTTAGTTTGAAATGCAGATGTGGAACCCTTGTGTCCCTGCTCCTGCAGCAGCTCTTTACACAGTGCTGCCATTTTCATGGTCACTTTGATATCACTGAGAGAGCACTGCTGTGGTGCAGCCCAGCTGTGCTCATTGGAAACCATCATTCACATTAATGGGCAGTGGTTGTGGTAAGAGTGGGAAGGGAGCCTGGGCGAGCTGGGAGCATTCTGAGGTGGGTGCTTGCCCTCCCAGAGGTGCTCTCAGGACCTGTGCTGCTCCTTCCCACCTTATAGGGATAGCATCTGTACCCTGTAAGGAACAGAAGGATTAGGAAAATGCATGCTTGGATTGGCACTGAATCGTGAGCAGTGTGTGCCAGGTGTGTGACAGCAAGGTGAGTGTGCAGCCTGCACAGAGCCCAGCTCCAGTGTCACCACTGCTTCTGCCAAGAGGCTGTAAAAGGGTTGTTGTGTGGTGGCTGTGAGAGGTACTGCCAGTGCTGATCCGAGCTGTGCGGCTGAGAGAGACAGCAGGGAACCCTGAAAGAAACGGAGAGCAGGTCTTTTGTTCTCTGTCAGGGATTCTAGATGCTACCAGGGTCTTCATGTTGAGGCTTTTGGTCCTGTTGGGGACAAAATCAGCCCGTAATGAGAAATACAATCATGGTACACTTGGCAGCAGCTGCTGCTGGGTGTCTGTTGGTCACTGTGACATGCAGACCCCCAGTGAGCAGTGAGGCTGGTGGGTCACTGACAAGATCCAGCTCACCAGGCCCAGCATTGCCCTGACCTGCCTGCAAATGGCTCTATTGCACACCTTGTTCTATGCAAGCTGCACATTTGTATTCCAGTCAGTGCCTCTCTCACCTGCTTAAAGCCATTTTGAAGTTAGTTTTTTTCCCCTTGCTTTGGGTTTCTGGCATCATCAGTCAGTGGAGAAGACCTTCCAGTAGCACAACATCCATTGCTGCAGCTCGTGGCCACTGCCCAGGTCAGTTACAGTCTGTGCAGAGCTGGAGATGGAGTTCAGGAGCATTCAGGCTTTATCAGTACTCGTGTGCAGGCACTGTCTGTTAGGAGCAGGGATGGATGGCACAGCTGCTTGTCACAATTTCCTGTTGTGCCGATAGCCATCTCAGACTGAGTCTGCTTCCCTCTCCAGCAGGATGGCAGCTCAGTGCCTGGCTGTCACTGATGCTGTATCCTGGACTGATCTGGAGAAATACTGGAGAGATGTGCTCTGCAGAGACAGAGCATGGGGATACAGCAAAGCTGAATGCTCTGCTTTCACTGATGAATTATGGAAGAATGTTGTGTTCTCTTAGAGAGATACTGCTGAGCTTTTTAATGCTGGTTTAGTATTTGTTCACAGGCTGGGAGGAAAACTTCTGTTCAGGGATCAAGAGGTACAAGAGCTGAAGCTGAGCCTGTGAGGCTGAGGGAGCATTTATCAAGTGACAGCAGCAGGCAGTGAATCGGGGCTATCCTGTCACTGGGACCTATTCCACAGGCACCTGCCCTCTGAGCACAGGTTTTGGATTTGTTATTTAGGCAGGTGGTAGCTCCTGGGCTGGCAGGACTGCAGCAGGGTGGGGGCTTGTCTTGCAGGAAGACTATTCCCAGAGACACCAATTAGCCAGCTGCCCTTGGACAAAGAGTTGGCAGCTGCTGGTGTCTTGCAGCCGCTGCTGACAAGTCTGGGTCTGCAGTTTTAACTCTGTGAGACAGGTAATGTGTTCTGCTCTCCCAACAGTGTTACTGTGCTCTTAATTAACCTGAGCTGTCATTTCTCTATCAAAAACTGATCTGTAATTTTAAAAGTTCCCTGTTTGTTCCCCTCCTTTCTTAGATTATTCGTGGTCTACAGCCTGGAAGGTTCTCTCAGTGCTGCCTTCCCTGGCAGGAGTGCCTGATGGCATTTCTGCTGCCTTGCTGCCTATCAGTGCTTTGCTCTGACAGGGGAATGGCTTTGCCTTTAGCTGTGGCACAGAAATGATTAAGCTGAAGCTATTAAGGGTACATAAAGCTGCAGAGCTGAGGCACAGGCCCCAGAGTTTAGGCCCACTTTGCCTCTCTTGATGTGACGTTCCTGGCTCCTGCTCAGTGCTGGCAGCAAGGCAAGAGGAGAGGATTTTCTGGAGGCTGCTAAAAGCAGCTTCTGCTTTGCTGCCCAGATGATGCCCTGTTGTTTGTACGTAGCAGGGAAAGACTCTCTGAAGATGTTTGTACATGGGCATCTTGTCCCTGTGTGACTGGCAGAGCTTGTCCCATCTGTAACAGCAGGTCTTGGATGGGTGAAAGGGGAGAGGTGCTGCATATTGGGATGAGGCATTTGAAAGTGCAGTGCTGGTGGATTTGGTTTGGTTTTTTTTTTTTTTTTTTTTAATTCTGCTGTTTTAGAACAACTTCTTTAGTTAGTCAAGAAAATCTTACTTGAAGAGTGGCTAGAGGAAGAACAAAAGATGTCTTTTTTTCAGGCTTTCTCCCCAGACCTGCCAGCACAGTTAATTGCTTTATATGGTCTCTTCTCCAGTCTCTTCCAATTGAATTTCCTTTCCCTTTCACATGTTCCCTTCCTCTCCCTGAATCCCAGTTCCCCCTGCCCTGGTGTCCATGTTGTCCCTCCACCCTCTGGGATCAGTACGAGACTGTTCCAGGTGTCCCTGCAGTCATGGTAATCAGCTGCAGCTGCGTGTGCTTCAGCAGGAGTGGAGAGGCTGAGTCAGGCCAGTGCCTTCTCCCTCCCTGGAGATGCTCCTGGCCTGTGGATGCAGGGAGGAGAAAGAGCTGACAGAGGGAATTTTCCTATGCTGGATGTCCATGACCTACTCCAGAGGCATGGAAAATAAATCACGTCTTTGTCCTTTCTTTCCTTGGTTTTCCCCATCTTTATCGTAGACCCCTGCTTGTTTGGCCAAGTGGTTTGAAGTAACTGGTGTCAAGAGCTGAGAGGCAGTGCCTTGTGCTTGGCTGATCCAGGTCTCACACTCCTCCACAGCCTGGGAGCTGCCTGATTTTCTTCATAAAGTGATTTCCACAAAGGCAAACTCAGGTGGGACCAGGGCAGAGGCAGGAACTGAGCTCCTACTCAGCATGGGCTGAGAGTTTCCCCTTCCAGCCCCACAAGTCCCCCAGATGAGTTTCTTCTAGAGGCCTTCCTGTGGTGTTCAAACTAGAGCTCTTGAAAAGATTAAAGATACTTAGAAAACATTTCTTCAAAGAAGACTCCCCCACATCGCTAATCTCTTTTCCTTAGATTAATTAACCTTTATTTTAAGTTGCATTTCCAGCTTGTCTGAGGGTAAGGTTTGCGAGAAGGAGAAAGCCCAAAGCTGCGGCTGGAGACGGGCTGGGCAGGCTCTGCCTTGGTCCCACAAGTCCCAGGCTCCTGCATCAGCTCTGGGGTCTCGGGTGGGTGAGCCCCAGTGCTGTGCTCTCTGCCCAGCCACGGCCAGTGCAGTGCAGCAGGGCTGGGCTTTCTTTTTGTACTTCTTTTTGGATGTTGTTTCAAAATCTGTTTATTTTCTTACCACCTCGAGGTCTGGGCTTCCTGTCTATCCTTCTCTGTCCCTGAACAACTTTCTAATTTGAATTCATTGCTGCTCTTAATACCCATTTTCTGTCTTTTATTTTCATTTTGCCTGTTTTCAGAACTGCCTTCACTTCCCCTTCTAGGCAGTGTTTAAACCAATGTTTTCTCATTTTTCTTCCATGCCTCTCTTTAAGATGTATCTCTGAACTGCTGAAAGTTCTTTTCAGATTGGGGAATTTGGCTTTGTTTAGGGGACAAAATTCTCCATTATATGTGTATTCTCCATTATATGTATGTAGACAGTCTGTTTTGAGAAATGTCTGATTTTGGAAATCAACTCTGGTTCTCCCCATCCATGCATCTCCGCTGGGACAGCAAAGGCTCAATTCTCAGGGTTTCTGTCACCCAGTGGTGGCCACACTGGATTTCTGGAACTGTATCTAGGCCCAGACTGCACTTTGCTTTACGATTTTTGACCAATTTTTGTTTTCTGTGGCATTGATTTCCCCCCCCCCTTCCCCTCTTGACTAATACCTTGGACATGTTAACACAGAGGACATCTTGTTTTTTAAGGTGAAACAGTTATTGCACACTTGGACTGGCTCAGTCTAATTTGGTGACAGCTTTTCATTAAAGGATCTCATTAAGGTTCTTGCTCTATTTGTATTTATCAGCAGTTGCAAATACACCGGCGTGATGAAATCAAGAGAATTGTACAGTGTTATCTTAAAGAAACACTTGGCCCAGAGATAGGTGTTTTTCTCTGATAAAGGAATAGGACAATTATCCCACTTCCTGCAGGAGAACCACATAACAGAATAACAACCCTTCCAGTCTGCAGCGACACGTGGCAGGAGTCGCTTCAGCGGTGAATTATCATCTTTTCAGCAAGGGGGAAAAACCATAGAAAGCACTTATAATGTGGTTTGATTTCTGCTGTATTCAGCTCAAGTGCTGGAAGCACTTGAAAAGCAGAACACCAACCAGGAAGCTGAGGCAATGGTACTTCCCACCAGGAATTATCTGAGTGGAGAGTGGTGGGGGTGTGGGCCAGGTAGGGATGTGATGACAGTGAGTAGACTCTGGGAGGCTGTTCTGCAGACCTTGTCATTGCCTTCCCCTTGGACCCTTTCTGGGTGTTCCCTCCCAGTGTTTATCCACTCCTTTCAAAAAACTGTCCCTAAAGATGGGGGTTCTGGTGTCACAACCTCCATCTAGCAGCAGTGAAATACCAGGGAGATGCTTCAGGTCATCAGTCTGGTGGGGGATAAGAATGGTAATTTCTGGCCAGAGGTCATAGGGGTGGTGGGAAGGTCAGAATCAAAGGAGTTGGTGGCTTGGAACAGGAGTAAGGCACAGTCCCTCCTCCTGCTTTGTGAGGAGGGAGGGATGGATGGATGGATGGATGGATGGATGGATGGATGGATGGATGGATGGATGGATGGATGGATGGATGGATAGGGATGGACGGATGGATAGGGATGGACGGATGGACGGATTGATGGATGGATGGATGGGTGATGGATGGGTGGATGGATGGATGGATGGAGAGACGGACGGACAGACTGCATCCCACATAAAGGGCTCTGCTCTTTCTGGAGGGAGGGAAAAGATGCCACCGTGGCTTCCTTGGCAGTCTGTGAGCAAGAAGAAGAGCACCACTTGATGCTGTGGAGATGCCACCTTGGCTTGAAACAAGGTACTGAGTGCAGAGCAAAGATGGCTCTGTGTGAAAGGCTGTATCTACTCCTGCAAGTGATCCCTGCTCAGGGAGGAGGCCTCATAGCAAGACCTGGTCATTTCAAGCTTCTTCAAGGGTTTGAAGAACAGATGTGAGGTGGTTGGAGGCTTTCTTGGAGGAATGGTCACTTTTCCTGCCTGTTTCAGCTGCTCCAGTGGGTGTTTCACCCTCTTCAGCAAAGCAGTTTTCACACGACCAGGCAAGGGGTACAAAGTTGAGCACAGAGAAACCAGGATAGGAGACATCATCAGAAAAGTGTTCCTGCTGAATTTGTGAAAATCACCACGATGCAAAGCACAGTCTCACACTGGGAAGTGAATCTGCTGGCACAGTGTTTGCAAGGGAGTTTGTCCTCCTCGTGTCCATACCCTGGGTTCCTGCATGCTGCCCCCTCCTTTGGGGAGGGGCATCCTTTCAGGCCCCTCATGCCTTACATCTTGGCTTTTGCTGGGTCATGCTTTCTCCTCTCTTGGTGCTCCTAGTTCTGAGGGATTGGTTCTTTACCTTTGGAAAGATATGTGCTTTGCTAGCAGCAGAGTTAATACACTTCTACGGACCCATTACTCACAGTTGGCTGCTCTTCCCTGTCAGGGAGGTGGAAAAAAATTCCTTCCCTGGCAACAAGGTCAAGATTTAAACCATTCCTTGTATTCCTGACAAGGCACGGCTTGTAGGCTTTAGAAGTCATCAGTCTCCCAATTCTTTACTTTTTATTGTGATGATCTCTTGAGTGGAGCATTAGGAATGTTTTCTGGTTGGTGATAGAGAAGAGTCAAAATTATCATCTCCCACACCTTTGCTGCCTCCTGAGAGGCAGAGGAGTGTTGCTGGTGGTGGGAATGCTGCCTGGGGCAGGGACTCTTAACACCCCTGTTCTTACAAATGGACTGAAGGTATCTGGCACTGCTTTTATGTTGTGGTGCTGCTTCTGTAGCTGTCAGGGCTATTTTGAGGTTTATGGGAAGGCTAATCTACCTGTCTGCATGTTTTATATCAGCTTTGTTCCTAAAGAAGTGCAGAGGCTGGCTGTGAATTTCCAGCCTGCTTTAGTGCTTGGCACTCTTGGGGAGAAATATTCAAAAATGCTGGCTTGGGAAGTGCATCCCTTCCAAGGCTCAGCCCACACCATGTCCTGGGGTTGGAAACTCCTCCTTTTCCTCACCCCACCAGGGTGGGGGCTCTTCCCTTGCCTGCAGTGCAGTTCAGTGCTGTGTTCAGTGAGGACCAAGGCAAACTCCACTGCGGCCCACTCTGCCTGCACTCTGGTGCCAGCACTGCAGAGATCCCAGCAGGAACTTTCCAGCTCTTTGCCCAGAGCTTGGCTCTGCAGCAAGGTCTGTGCTGTGCTCCACAGACACCCTCAACAGTGCTGCTGCTCTAAAGTTTCCCTTTAGGTTGCCCAGTTCTAAAGGAAGGGTGGGTTTAACATCAGCTGGCTGCATGGATCTTCTGTTCCACCTTGTCTTCCCCCTTTGCCACTCCTGGTCTGTGGAGGAGCTCAGCACCCCATCATCACATCCCCACCCTGTGGGGTTTCAGGGCTAGATTCCTTGCCAGCAGAGCTCAGAGCTGCTCTGGGGTGATTTATTTTAGCAAATACCATGTCAGCTGAAGGGAATCCATTGTTTGTGTTGCATAGCAAAGGAACTTGGCTCTGTGTGCTCTCCTGGAATAGCAGCCCATGATCCAGGTGAGGGTTCCTCTGGGTGCAGCCACAGCCGTCATGCACAGCTGGAGTGGCCCTGTCTTTGCCAGGCTGATGCTGGGAAGGGCACAGGGTCATGCTGTGACCCTGGGGTGGATGCTGGCAGCTGCCAGGCTGTGAAAGCCCAGGGAAGCTGGCACAGGGATGTTCCTGCCTGGTACTGAGCACAGTCCAGTAGAGAGGGTTAATGTAAACAGGCCAGGGGCTGCTGTCAGTCCCCCAGGGCTGAACCTAGGGCAGTGTCGGGGAATTGGGGTGGTTTTACACCAGCACAGTTGGAATCAGAATTCAGCCCAGGGTTGTTTTGTCTTGGGTTGTCAAAAGAAGAAAAATAATTAAAAAAAAAAAAGAAAGAAAAAAAAAAAGCAGTACTTATAGTGTAACATACACCAGATTAAGTAAGATTAAGTCTTTAATTATTTAGCACTCTGCTGCTACTTGAACCTGATTCAAAATCAGTCATTTCCTTTACCAATACTCTAATTATGTTCTCTTTTTTGATCTGCAGGACTGTGTGCAATTAAACCAGTACAAGCTGCAGAGTGAAATAGGCAAGGTATGTACTGGGGCTCATGTTGGTCACACCAGCCTGTGTCACACATGAGTAGGGGTGGAAAGGCTGTGCCAGCCCAAGGGACCTCACTGGCCAAGATTCCTTGCAAGTTGTGTTTGGTTTGGGGTTTTTTTTTTTTTATTGTTTTGGGGCTTTTTTCCTTATTAGTTTGAGCAAGTTTTGTTCAAGGTCACAGTGGAGTTCTTCCTTCGAAATCTAAATTTATTTTCCTCAGAAGGTGGTTAAGCTGGCTCCCTTCCAGGGTGTTTGCTTGCCAAATGTAATACCAAGAGCCTTTGATACATTAATACAACACAACAAAGAAAAAAAAACCAAAAAAGATGATCTGGGCAGATGTTTGGTCCCCATCAGGACTAAAGTTTTTACGTCGTGTGAAATGCTCATTTTATTCTAGTGCATGTTTAAAAGCTGCAGAATGATTCAAAAGAGATTCCTCTGCAGTTATTTAGAGGGCTGGGCTGGGGAGCAGCTCAGACACCTGCACATTTGGCCGTGTGCCACCGTTGCAGGTGGGTCCACATGCAGTGGTGCTATCTGGAAGCTGTGTCTGCCTCTGCAGCTGGAACGCTGCAGTCAGAGGAGGCTGCACCCTGAGCTGCAGAGACCTTCACCAGAAGTTTAATTAGCCCAGATCCCTCAAAAACAAGAGGTCCCAGGCTGTGGGATGGCTCCCCCACCATCTGTGCCATGGGCTGTGCATTTGGCTGCTGGCAGCAGGGAGTGAGGCTGCAGGTACTACTGCTGGCACAGCAGATGCCATCCCAAACTCACACAAAGCTTCAGACCCATTTATGACTTTTTGTATGATTTAAGGAGAGTGTGAAACCTTCTCTTAGCTGGATTTGTCTCTGCCTCCTTCCCTGTGGGTCACAGCAAGCAGATGGGCATTGTGAGGTTGGTAGAGGGTCTGCTGTGCTTCTGGATCAGCCAGATGGCTTGTTAGTCTCCTCTGAGACCAGAACTTTATTTCAACTCTCAGTGAAGTCAAGAGAAGTATTTTGAAGGCTCTGGTGTTCATCCCACTCATTTATTCAACAGGCATCTGTCAGGGATAATACCTGGTCATGTCTCACTTGCATAAAATGAGTGTTTACTTGGAACTTTTAAAAAAAAGCAGTTTGGATGGAGCTTGGCTTCAGACTTTCCCTGGAGCTGTGGGTACAGAAGCAGTCCAAGTCTGCGTCTGCCTGGGCAGCATGTGGTTGGTGGAACAGGAAAGGTGTTCATGAAGAAATTTCCAAACTTGCACCAAAAAAAAAAAAAGTGCTTGAAAATTTTTCTCTCTGCTCCCCAATCCTGTCTGAGTTCAGACAGACACGGTGGCTTTGGCTCAGGGCAGGAGGTGGTGGGCTAGTACTCAACTCCTCCAGACATGGATAATCCTCCAGTGGCTCCAACAGAGCTGCCAAAACAAACAACCTTTCTGTAGGTTCACATCACCTGCAGACTGCTCAGGGGTCAGCATGCTCTGGGCCTTGAGAGTTGTTTTTTTCCCAGCTGTGGTCTACCAGCCTCGAGCAGCAAGAAGATGAGGTGAAGCTGCTGAACTGACTGTGCAATTCCTGTTTATTTTTAGGGTTCCTACGGCGTTGTGAAACTGGCCTACAATGAGAACGATGACAAGTATTACGTAAGTGTGTCTGTCCTCTGCTCCTCTTCGCTGCTGCTGCTCCCCCCCCCGAGAGCTGGGTGCTCTCTACCTGGCTGCTTTCAGCATGTGTGCTTGTGTTTTGGGTGGCTTGCAAGGAGTTGAAGCTCCCGCTGGGCACGGAGCCGCTGCGTGCGGGAGGGGACCGGCCGGGTGCCTTATGTAACGGGCAGGCTGCACGAGCATGTTGCTGATTTGCCTTGGCATTTTCTAGCTATGAAGCAGGTCACCTGAAATTAGAGGCATGTGGGTGGTGGTATTCAGCACCTGCTGTGCATTGGAAGCCTGGCCTGGAACGAGCAGGCATGTTTTGTAAGGAAATGGGGGCGTTTCTCAGAAAAATGCTGAACAGGGTGGTGTGGCTGGGCAGTGCCAGGCTCCCTGCATCTTACCCCCTTGGGGGATGCCTGGGGGACACTGGACAAGGCTCACTGCCAGGGCATGAGGTGTAGGGTGCAAGACAGAAGGCAAATCTTGGGGTTTAACAAAGCCAAAGTTGGAGAGTTTCATATTCCAAAAGGCTCCTTATGCTGAAGGCTCCTGTTCTGTGCCTCCCTTTTCAGAGGCAGCTGAATCCCAACCATCCCAGCTGGAATTCCTGCAAAATCTGCCTGCAGATGTGCTCACTTGGGCTTGCCCTGTGGCTTGTTTTGTTCAGGCTGTGAGCAGGAGCTGGAAGGAAAGAAAACTTCCTTGCTATGTGTGGCTGTGCCTGGAGGCTTCTGGAGAGAGCTTCCAGCATTTTCTGATGGATCCCAGGGCAGGAATCTGCTGAGCAGAGCTGTGTGGTTGCAGTGCTATTGAACCTCAACCCAACACAGCCCTGCCAGAGCTGCTGCTCCACTCTGCATTTGCTGAGTGTCCCGCTGTTGCTCCTGCATGTGGATGAAAATGGGCCCATCAGAGCACCCAGGCAGGCTCATGTGTGCTGCTGCTTGTCCCTGGGACAAAGGGGAATAAGAATGCGTTGTTGTCAGGAAAATTAATCCACAAACATCAGAGGTTTATGTCCAAAAAGGAGACAGAGGAGTCCTTTTACTTTATTCGAATAAAGGGAGAGGCCATGGGACATTCCCCTGGGGTCTCTCAGATTTTTGGAGAACACAGCCTCCTTTTTATCCCAATTTCCCAGCTGCATTTCCCTCTCTCTTTCCCCATTGGCTGAGGTACCTGAGAGGTTCAGACTTCCCAGAACGCCTGAAACCGAGGATTCCCCCCTAATGTACAACCCTCCCTTTGAATTTTTAATTCTTACAGAATTTAGGGGGTTTCTTTCCTATTGTTTCTTTCATCTTACAATGTCTAATTTCATTTATCAGCAAACCTAGAGTTTATTTGCAAAAGCAAATTTCTTTTTCCATTCATCAATCAGTGGAATCCTTCCCATTGTTTCTTTTATCTCCCAGTGCTGGTTTTATCTACCAGCAGACCCACAGCTTGTTTGTAAAGACAACTCTTCTATTCCTCTCATTGTGGAATGTAAAGCATGCTCATTCCCCACTGCTCCCCAGATATTTTTTCCTCCCTGATCTTTATTACACACCAGGTTGAAAGGGTCAGGTGGGAACTGTATGCCTGTGAGTATTCCTTAGCCTTTCTGTGCTTCCAGCAGGCATGAAACTGCAGCAGGAATGTCTTGAATTGAAGGATGGAAGAGATGAGACCAAAATCTGGACAAGGTGCTCTGGAGCTGGCCAAGGAAAGGAGCCACAATTCTTTCCATCTCCCATCCTTTCCAAGCTGATTCACAGCTGCACCGGAGCTTTTTCCAATGGCTCCTTTTCTCTGCTGCCTTCCAAATCCTCCCTGCCATGCCCTGCAGCAGGATAGTTTGTTCTGCAGAGAGTGGTGGTGCCAGCCCTGGCTTCCCTGGTCCATCTGTCCCACCTGTCCCACCAGCACAGGCATGCCAGCACCAGTAGCACGGAGTGGGAATGCATCACATCCATAAATCATGTTTATTTCCAGCTGAATATACTTTTCCTTTGAAAATTGTAATCCTTATATTTTGGCACTGCCCTTTTGTTCAGAAAATCCCACTGAGCTGCCCAGTGTTGGGCAGGGCATCTGTTACAGCTCGGCAGGGGAGAGCTGGGTTTAGGATAGCATTGCCTGCTGCATTCCTCTCCCTGTTTTGGACGCAGATTAACCCCGTGGATGTAGATGTAGCTGGTCAAATCAAAACCAGAAGTGAAAGCCTGCGTGCAGGTTAGCCTGGTGTGTGTTAGTTAATCCCCGGTTAATCTTTGTTTCTAATCTAAGCGAGCACTTCAGAGGTGCTGCAGCCGGGCGGGGGCACCGTGCCTGGGGCTCTTTGAGCCTCACCTGAAGGCAGGCGGGGCACAAGGACCGGACCCCCTTAGTGCCAGCCCTGCGAGGATGTGCTCTTTGCTTCGCCCCACCCTCCTCTTGGGGCTGAGCTGGATGCCAGCTGCGATGCTGGGGCTGTGAAGGTGGTCCTGGGAGGTGTGTGGGGAGAGGGGCCCGGGGCAGTGCCTGCTGTGATAGGGGTGATCTCTGAACTCTGTGTCCCAGGTCCTTGTTCCCCTCTTGGCTGGGGCAGGGGGAGCTGTCCCCTTCCCCAGATGCAGTCACATGCCTGGCACCCTCATCCTTCTGTGTTTGTGTTTTCTGGGAGGGCAAGCCGTGATGGAGACACCTCTGCTTTTCCAAGACATTAAGCCAGCTCAGGAGCTGGCAGACTTTTCAAAGCTTCAGAGGAACAGAGCCGGTTACATAACTGCCTAATAATGGTTGTTTAGCTCTCCACCTGCCTGGTGTGCCTGGCCCTCGGGCTCTACCAGAGCTAAGACAACTTCCACCCTCCCCTGCTTATCCTTCCCATCGCGGGCTGTTCCTCAGCAGCGCACCCCGACCCCGGGGGGGGTGTGTGTACCTAATGACTCTTAACCTGCAGTTAACTGAAGCAATTGTGATTCTAATAGTTGGGAAGGGCCTTTTCTGTGTGCTTGTTTTCCCCCAGATTTAGCTCTGGGTGGTGTTCTTTGTCTCAGTGGCGAAAAGCAGTAAGAAGTAATTGGAGGAAGTCAGCCTTTGGTTGGCCTTTGGTGAGCAAGACCAGGTTGGATGGGGCTTGGAACACTCTGCTCTAGTGGAAGATGTCCTTGCCCATGGCAGGGGGTTGGAACTGATGATCTTTAAGGTCCCTTCCAACCCAAACCATTCTATGATATTTTGTTTCTATAACTGATTTTCATTTGCAGTGGTTCAGCATGAGGCCAGGGTGTTGCTGCCTTCTTTATTGTCTTTAAGCTAGTGTGCTGCAATGACAAGGACCAAAATTGTAAAGAAAGAAGAAAAAAAATTATTTGGGGGTATAATTCAGAGTGTGACTCGTGATTCTTGCTGAGGCATGGGACCCTTTGCTAGCTCCCTTCAAAAAGGCAGAGTTTATAGGGAGCAAGGACTGAGTATGGCTCCTGTCAAAGCAAAAGGAAAGATTGCTGCTGCTTTAATGAGTTTCAGATCTGGCTTAGAATTAGGAAAAACTCCCAAGAAAAAAATTCATTCACCACATTTGGGAAAAAATGTAGATGGGTTGTGTTTACTTTGTGGGTTTTTTACCTTCCATTGAAGATGAGGGAGTGCTTTTAAGAGCTTTGCCCTTGGTTGCTGTGAGTACCCACAGTGCCTGGGAGGGCTGTAAAGTGTCCTGGCTCACATCAGTGGATGCAGGGAATGCGTTAGACCACGGAAACTGGAATTTCTGCACCCAGTATGTGACCCAGTGCTCCCTCCAAGGAGGAGACTCCACTGGAAAGCAGAGCTGGCTGCCAGAACAGAGGACCCTGCTGCTCCTGGGGCACATGAAGCTGTTACAGCAGCTTCTGTGGGGCTCTGCCAAGGAACCCTTTCCACTGGAAAGGTTTCAGTGTCTCAGTTTGAAGGAGATGCTTTGACGATGACTAGGGGAAAAATCAAAGGCCAAGTTCTGTGAAAAAGCAGCAAATAAAAAGCAAAGGCAAATGTGTCCAAGCAGAGATCTAGATTGGAATCATTGTGCTGATGGAATTTGATTCTTTGATGCCTCAGGTCATGTCTTCCTCCTATTTTCAATCTCTAAATCAGCTTGCAAAGAAAAGTTGTTATGATGGGCATTTGTTATGCTACTGCTGGAATAAGGCAATAGCATTTAGGTTGTCAGTGGATTTTTCTTTTTTTCATCCTTCTTTTTTAATCTTGTTTCCTAAGAAACAAGATTTGTGTGATTGTGCTCTCTGCCTCTGTACCTAACAATCTTTGCATGGAAGGCTGTTTCCTACCAAGTCTCAGTGATGGGGAGAAATTCCTGCCAAATTCATGAAAGGAGTGTCTGAACAAAGGGCTGCTGCTGAGAAGGTGGCCAGCAGCAAGCCTTGAACTTTCCAGCCCCTGGAGAATCCACTTTGGTTGCCATCCAGGCAGGAAGGGAAGGCACAGCTCCTGTGTTTCTCATCCTCTTGCTCACATAACAGCTGCTGAACCACTGCCAGCTGCACTCCAGAGTGGTGGGGAGCAGAGAAGTGATCTCTGGCTTACTCTGACACCTCGTGCTGTTCAGCTGAGGGCTTGTGAGGGGCTGGGTCACCCAGGGTGACAGCAGGTGCCTTGGGAGGCAGGTGAGCTCCAGGACAGCATCGCTGCTGTGGTGGCACAGCCTGATGATGGAATTCTGATGGGACAAAGGGTTGTCAATCTGACAAACGCGGGAGCAGGATTTTAAGGCCATGGCAGCCTAAGCCTGTCTGGTTTAGGATTTTCTTTCAGTTCCTAACGCTCCTCTTTCCCAGCAGAGCTTCCCTCTCAGCTGCTTTGTCTGAGGGATGTTGTTGTTAGGCAGGACAGGTGAGGAAGGGCTGGAAACACTCTCTGGTCTGTTCAGCATTCCCACAGTGTGCTGTCATGTGCTAGCAGAGGATTTAGGTGGTTAGTAGAGACCTTTGAGCAGCATCCCACTCCCCTGGGAGCTGTAGGTAGGGACTGCACAGGCTTCTGCCCTCGCGGTACAAGTCTCTCCCTTAGCAAATAAAATGACATTCTAAGCACTGTGAGAGCATCACCAAGGACAGGTGATAAGTTCATTTGGCTCAATCATTTTGTCACCCTTCCTTCCCAAAACTAATGGCTGTTTTGCCATTGTCATGGCCCACAGCTTGGTCTCGCTGTTGTGAAAGCTGCTGTGTCACAGGAATTCCTCCTCTCCATAAGCCTGCTTCCCTGTGTTCTCCAGCTGCAAGGTTGATAGGAAGAGAGCAGTAAACTTAGATAATAAACATACATCAGAGAAAAGCACACAGTTCCTGCTGTTTCTCAAAGGGAAATGTCAAGACCTGTGTCCACATGTGAGTAGTTGGGAGGAGGATGTGTGGAGGAAATCTCCAGGCTCCCTCTTTTCCTGAGAAGACTGAAGCAACTCTTGCCTGTGCAAAGGGAAAATCCTCAGCTTGGCTCTGAGCTGGTTCTTTATCAGAAGGACATTATCTGGGTAATTAGCTCTGCCTGTGAGTACAAATGTCTTTGGCTCTGTCATGCATGTGAGCTCGGAAGCAGAGGTTTGCTGAAGCATCCCTGAGATGCTCCCATTACAATTCAGGAGGAAGCCTGGTCCTGCCAGCTCACTGTAATTAAAGAGAGGCTTCACAGCCACATGCTGTCCTCTCTGCTCTTGTGATAATTGAGTGGTTCTGGCCTGTTGCACGATGAACTTTGCTTTTTGTCCCTGTTTGAGTTTGTCAGCCCAGTGGGACAGGTCCTCTCTTCTGACCCAGCCCTGCTTGTGTAGTAGCAGATACTGGTGCTTTAAAACTGGTATAAGCATACCCTGGTGCTTCTTTCCCAGCAGCAGCAGTGATTTGCACTCAGCTCACCTATGATGCAGTAACCCCCCCAGTGCCCCTCAGGCATCCTTCACGGAGTTTGGGTGACAGCAGTAGCTCCTGTTCCCTCCATTTCTGTCCCTGAGAGCAAGTCTTGTCTTAGCAATTGCTCCTCTCTGTAGCTTCCTGCTCCCTCCAGCTTCCCCTGGGAAGGACTGTTCTGATGTGGGCACGGCTGGTGGTGATGGCTCAGTTCCTCAGGCTGAGGCCCCCAAGCTCCCAAACTTGGGAGCTTTCAGCAGCAAATTGCATCTTCTATTTTGTCCCTTTTCTAAAGCTCTTTTCCAGAAGGCAGCAAGGACTCAAGATGGGATTGGAGCAAGAGGACTGTTCTCCTCCTGGGTTGGCAATGGTTGAAAGAGAAGTGGATGTACCAATTCCTTTGATTTTTCTCATAAATTTTCATTATGGAGAGATAAAAGTGGGAAGCGTAGGAAGTCCTCCAGGCTTGGTCCTGGCTTTATTTGGAGGTGGTTGTACACATCTTGGATCCTCTTTCAGCAGACCATGAGTCATTTGGCTGCCTGTATTGGACACAGAGCTGTGCTAAGTCAAAGATAAGCACTTCTGAGTCTGTCTCTCAACACCATCGTTTCTAACAGTTGGTTTGGAGCTGTCAGGCAGGGTTGAAACACTGCACAGTGTCTCTTCTCAATTACACGGGTGCAAATCCAGAGGATTTCACTGGATTAGTACCAAAAATAACAATCCTTTCAGTGAACGATGAACCTGGCCGCAGTGGGGGACTGATGGGAGGTGGGGTTGCTTGGGCATGTGGTGCCCTCGTTGCCAGGATCAGCTTGGGGAGGAGCTCACTGGAATGGGTTTGGTGACCTGTTCCTGGTATATGTGTTAAAAACAGGTAGCAGGCAGAAACCCTGCCTCTGTGGTACTAACACAAAATTTCTGGGCTGTGTCCTGCGGGGCTCCTTGATTAGTTAGATTTTGTAGGGATCACTCCAGTGTGAATTACATATTGGATGCTTTATTAATTGGAGCAACTGCTTAGGCTAGGGGAAGGAGCGAGTGACTGTCCCAGCTCCTGGAAGCACAGACTGTTTTCCTAAGCAAATTGTTCCATGAGCTGGTTTCTCATTAAATATTCATCTGCTGGGCCACTCGGGGGGTTTGAGTGGCCCTTCAAAAGGTTATTAATGCACGGAGCAGATGGAGGCACAAAGACAGTTTGTTAGATTCAGATTGCCCTTTGCCACTATGCTAATGCCAGCTAGATGACAGGAAGAATTACCCTGACCCCTTCCCACACCTCTGCTGCCTGGGTTCAGTTTCCTTCTTATACCCCCTGACAAGACAAAACATAAGATGAAGCAGCCTTGAAGTGACTCTGACCTGGAGCATGGCAATAACATCATGCAAAACAGTGGGGCAGCCAGAGGAACCCATCTCTCCCCTCAAGCTTCTGCCCCAAATGCAGAAATTGTACTCCTTTTTCTTTGCCCATTTGAAAATAAAATTTTTCATGGGGAGAAATGAATGGAACAAATGGTTAGTAGTGCTTCCAGGAAAGCCTGGGTCAGTGTCTGTCTGTTGTGGCCACCACTAACCAGGACCCTTCTCTAGGTTGAGGAGCAGCCCTGAGCCAGTCCCTGATGCCCAGCACACTCCCAGGTCACAGCAATCAGCTCTTTGTTCACTTTTAACACTGCTTTTTCTTCTTTCTCCAGGCTATGAAAGTCCTCTCCAAAAAGAAGCTCTTGAAGCAGTATGGATTTCCACGTGGGTATCTCACATGTAGAGGTCTGCCTGTTGTCCTCAGCCAAATCTCTCTGTAGAAACATTGTCTGCAAGGACTGCAGAATGTGGCCTCCTGTGAAAGCTGCCCATGTAGTTGGGAGCTGGTTAAAATGCAGTGGGTGATGAGGGGGCAGATGCAGCCACAGGGAAATTCAACACACTCAGTAATGAGATTCCTGGCTCTGATTTTTATGAGTCTCTTTGAAGTGGTGACTCTTCCAAGTTCACCATTTATGAAGCCTCATTAAGCACTGGAATTTAGGCAGGATATTCCCCCTCCTTTCAGATTTCCTCCTCTTCTAGCCCTGGGATAGCACCTGTGTGCAGGCTGGGCCATGGGATGCCCCAGACCCATCTGGGAAGCTGGGAGCAGCTGGTCTAAATGGGACTTGGAGATCTTAGTTCCAGGTGGGACACTGCAAAGCTTTGGGATGAGAACAAGGTGATGAGATCTTCCAGAATAGCTGGAGGTATATGCAGAGGGGCTGGTGGCTGCTCATCCTGTGTGCAGGTGCTGCTGCCAAATGAGGAATTCTTCCCTGTGCTGTCACACTTGCAGGTCGGCCTCCTCCCAGAGGGTCAAAAGCATCATCTGGAGAGCAGCCCAAACCCATGGCACCCCTGGACAGAGTCTATCAGGAAATAGCCATCCTAAAGAAGCTGGACCACATCAATATTGTCAAGCTGATAGAGGTGAGCTGCTTCTCCACCATAAGTTATGCTGAAACAAGCCTGGTTTGTATTGAAACAAGAGGATTTTTCTTCAACTGCTCCTACTTCAGCCAGAATTGGTTTAAAATAGATGTTCAGAAATTTAGGCTGGTGATTCCAAGCAAAGTCTTACTGACTGTGTAGGACAAACTGCACACTCACCCTGTGCTCTGGGCTGGTGCCCAGGAGAAGGCAGCTCACTGTGCTAGTAGAAGCAGCAGTGAGCTTTGATCACTGAAACTTGTGTGCAGACAAGCCTGGGAAGGTGCACAAGTGCAAGGCTTCAGTGCCATTTTCATTATTGACTGAGGTCAGTTTAGGACAAGTAGTGCCTTTATTGGTAGGCTGTTTCTGCAAATACAGGCAGAAGCCTGGGTTTTTCTGGAGACAGGAAAATCTGTCCTCCAGAACCCCACTCTTTGGCAGGACTCTCTAAATATTAGCCTAAATTGTTCTCCGTGTTCTGCAGCTCAGCACAGTGTACTGGGAGTGTTACTTGCTTAAAAATCTTCTTCTGTGCTGTTTTTCACTTTTTTTCCTTTTCTCCCTTATTTCTCTGTGATCTCTCAGGTCCTTGATGATCCTGCAGAGGACAACTTGTACATGGGTACGTGAGTCTCACAAGCTAACAGAACCATCTGGGCTTAGGCCTAGTGATGCAAGTGGCACGTCCCAGGACTCGGGGTCAAAACGGGAGGAAACTTGTGCCAACTTCAGCAGATTTATTTTATTCTGCAGAGTTAAAATGCCTGTAAATGCAGCTGGGATGGAAAGGCCCCATGCAGTAGGGTAAGGCAACCTTGTGTCAGTACAGCTGTGGACATCTCTTTGCCATGGGGACACTAAAAAGACCTGACAGCTGCTCTGCCCTCCCCTCTATAGAGCTGATTCCAGTCCTAGAGCCAGGAGGGAGGGGAAGGGTGCAGGATGATTTCCTTGTCCTCCTGCTAGGAAACTTCTGTCGGCTGTGGATAGTGGTAGTGACTCCAGAGTGACTCCAGTCTTGTCTGGGGCTGTTCCCTGTGACCCTTGCAGAGACTCTGACCACCCTCGTGAGCCTCAGGACCTCCTAAGGGAGCAGCACTCCTGCCTTTGGTGGGGAAGCCATGCTTGACTTGGGTGTTTATGCAGAGGTCGAGGGAATTCCACCCATTTTGTCTTACTCTCCTCCAAACCCTAAAAGTGCTAGCCACAGCCTTACCTCCATCTGGGTAAAACATTGGGGGACAGGCCTGGGAGGCCCTGAGGTGCCCTCTGAGATAGGCTCAAGGAGGGGATGACTGACCCTTTTACATCTCTGTAATTTACCCCAAACTGTTCCCTGATGAAGCAGGTTCAAAGACTGCTCCTCATGAAATGATTACAGGAGACTTTTGAAGCTGCTGTGAAGGAGGACTCTGCCTAGCAAATGAAGCAATTTGCCTTTGAAGGCCACTTTTCCCTTTGGGTTGAAACCTCAGTGGCATCTGGCAGCATCTCAAAGTGATGGCACTCGTGGTGAGGAGGGTGATTGAGGCTGTTGTTTGAAGGCCTGAACTCCTGAGGATGGAGGAGAGGGGAGAGATGAGGTAGAAAGCTGCAGAGGGCAAAAAACACCCAAACCTAAACCAAGCTCTACCTGTGGAGTGAGAGAACAGACCCAGACACAGCAGCAACAGCAGCAGGACAGGTGGGCAGTCTCCTGGTCCTATTGGAGGTTGTGCTGGTCTCTGGGTGGCGAGCAGTGGCCATGTCCCTGTGGTCCATGTTCCATCACCCCTTTCCTCTGCCTGGGATCCCGTGAAGTTCAGGCACATCAAGCTCCTGCCTCTGCAGTTCCCTTGGCAGAAGGAGTAGCACTGCTCAGGGCTGAACCTCCTGCAAGTGGGTTTGCTCCCTCCTGCTGCTGCCCCAGCTGATGATAACTTCACCTTTCTCCTTCCAAAAATGCCCCCCACTGCAAAGCAGATCTAGAGGGAGTGGTGTTTGCTCCTTACCTATCAGGTGATCAGTGCTGGGATCAGGCACTGCTGTGA
Source organism: Tichodroma muraria (assembly GCA_013390105.1). Taxonomy (NCBI): domain Eukaryota; kingdom Metazoa; phylum Chordata; class Aves; order Passeriformes; family Sittidae; genus Tichodroma; species Tichodroma muraria. The sequence goes on along the minus strand of WAAG01084824.1, from coordinate 35,434 downwards.
GCACTTGGCCGTGTGTCACTGGGGTGGGATGTCAACAGGCACTGAGCAACCTGCAAAGGTAGAGGGTGGTTGAATAATGAAATGCTTCCAGAAGTTGCAGCTTCTTCAGCTTGGAGGACAAGATGAGCCAATTCAGACTGCCCTGTTGTGTTTGTACCTTCAGAGGATCCCACACCTCGGTGCTTTGGGGATGGGATCTGCTCAGATTTTTTGAGAGGTGCAAGAAATGCCCATATAGTTCACAGGGAAAGAGCTCTCCTACTCTAGATAAAAGCAGATCCTTCTCCTGTTTGCAGAACAGGGCAGAGGAGTATCAGAAAAACACTCTTTCCCAACCTCCTAATCAGACACACAAACTCATGTGCTCTGCAAACCTCAACTCACACCAGCAAATCCTCTTTAGTCGCTCCCGCCAGGGAGTGTTTGGCTCTGACAAAGCTGAAGCTGTGCTGCTGATTGACACAGCAGAAGTGGAGCAGCATGTTCTTACAGCATCTCCTTCGCCATCAGCAATTTAGTAGAAATATCACACCAAACACCCTCCCTTGGAGGTACAACGGGGCTCAAATCAACGAGGGCTGACACCCAGAGCAGCAGCGCTGTGGTTGATAAATTAGCACCCACTGTCTCCCTGTACTGAGCTGGCAGGAGGGGGGATATTTGTCTGTGCTGAAGAGATGAATATTTTCATTTTGCATCCTCTGGTGTCCTTTTCACGGGTGAGGGAAGAGAAATGAGTGGAGATAAATTGATTTTGCAGGTATGGGAATGGTTGTGGTTTTGTAGGTGATGAATAACAAATAAGCCCAGGCTGCTCTTCTCATTCATTCATGATTTATTTCCTTTTCTTGCAGTATTTGACCTCATGAGGAAAGGGTAAGTAGCCCTCCTGGCATCCTTTCTGTTGAAAATTTTGGTGTTCATCATCAGGTTCCCATGTGAAATGGAGGTTTGATATGTCCAGTGGGGCAAACACTATCTGCAGGGGAGGCAAAACCCAGCTGGAGCTGCCTTTGCACTGCTACAGCCTGGAATGATGTGTTGAATAGAAATGGGCTGGGAGGACATGTCCTGGTGCCACACTCTGATCTGGAAAACAAATTCTATGACAATTCCTCATAAGGTGCCTGGAAGAAAAGGTTTGAATAGGAATATTCTGCTGGGTTCCAGTCACATTGTGGCTTCCTCTGACACAAGGAGGGTGTGGTTGCATCAAGTTTTACTTGCTACCTGCTGCCTTATTTTGCCCTCAGCACTAGCCTCTCATGAGAGGCTGTTCTGTTGGCACATTTCTTTTGCATAGTGGAAGAAGGGATAAGGTGGTAAGAGGTTCCTCACTGCTCTTTGCTACACCTGCACTGATTCTGCAGCTCACAGTCCCAGTGAGGTCATGATTTCTGTGCCCAGGATGAAGGAGATTCCCAGAAGGGTTGTTTTTCTCTCTGGCCCCATGAACAAGCTGCCAGCTCCTTGAGAGGAGGCTCCCCAGTCTCCCTGGTGATCAGGCTGATGCCTGTCCTGTAGGAGAGGGAGCTCCTGTAAACAGCTGAGCCTGGGGAACCTGTGGCTCATCCAAGTGCAGCCTGGCTGCCTCTGGCAGGAGGCAATTAGACTCCATTAGTGGCTCTGCCAGCCCTGCTCTCACATTATTTCTTCCTGGTTGCAGCAACAGGAAAATGTGCATAAAAGAGGGAGGGAAGGCAGTGGCAGGAAAATGCAAATGGGAGATGAAGGTCATCAATCAAACGGGCAGCAAGGGAGAAGAGGGAAATGCTGCAGGAAGGATTTGCTGCTGGGTGCTGAGGGGGAAGAGCCACAGAGCCTGGTTTTGGCAGTGGGCTGTTCTCTGACAGGGTTTGGCTTGCCAGGATGGTGTCCCAGGAGCTCTCACTTAAATCCAGCTCCAGTCAGTGGACATGTGTCCAAATGCAAAGCCAAGCTGCTGGGCACAGGCAGGATTAGCCCCCAGTGCAGTGAAGTCCTTAGCTCCAGCCATTCATCACAGAGGAACAGGAGATTCTGTCTAGCTCTTACAGCCTCTTTGCCCTCAGCTTTCAGCAGGCACAGGCAGAAGAGGAGCTTTTAGAGGAGACTGTGCATCCCTCAGCAGTGGCAGCATTCAAAGGAAAGGAGAGGAGAAGCTGACCAGGTAACCTTGGCTGTTCAGGGCTGAATGGCTGAGCTCTGGTGGTGGCTGAACCCTGAGCAGCTTTAGGTTTTTAAAGCAGTTTAGCACAATGCACTGAAAATACTCCCATTTAACCTTTGAGCCAGTGGTTCATGTCTAGATTCTGCCTCAGTGTAGACCAGTGATATTGCATCAGGACTGAGCCCCAGCAGGCAGGACATGCAGTGCACAGCAGCAGGCACTGTCCCCACTGCTGACTGGAATCTCATGGGAATGCTGGTGCTTACAGCCATGAGCAGCTTTAGCAGGAAGCCAAAGGCCAGGTCCAGCTTTGTTCTTCTCCCATTAGGACTGTCAGTGAGTAGTGTTTGTCTTATTTTGTGCAGACATCAGCAGTTAATCCTCTGTGGCTCATGCTGGCTCAGGGACTATGCAAAGCCACCCATCACTAGCCAAGCTCAGTAACCAAATCATCACCAGGTCCAGAAAGAATGGACACACCTCCATCCTGTGGTGTGAGCAGCCAGAGCCTTCTGGGAGCCTGGCCCTCAGTGCTGGGACATGGTGATGGAGAACAAACTCCTCCAGCAAGGGCTTTTACTGCCCTCCTGCAGAGTACTGAGTTGCTGTCCCTGCTCCCAACAGGCCTGTCATGGAGGTGCCGAGTGAGCAGCCCTTCAGCGAGGAGCAGGCTCGGCTCTACTTCCGAGACATCGTCCTGGGCATCGAGTACTGTGAGTACCCCAGCGCCGGCAGTGCTCTGCAGAGGGTGTGCCTCGGCCCCCTGCTCAGCTGGGGAGGGGCATCTTGGCACTGGGGGGCTGTTGGATGAGCCAGAGAGGTCCCCTGGGATTGCCTGTGATGGGGTTGCTGTTGGAGGTGGCCCCGCTCAGCTTGGGTTTACCCAGGAAGTGTCACAGAACCCTTAAGAAAGGACATTAGGCAAAAAGTGCCTCTCTTTTTCCTTCCATTTATTTCTTTTTGAAGACTGTCTTTGAAGGCAATAGCAGAGCCAGAAAATGGGTGTTTGCAGTGTCATGGATTCAGTCAGTCAGCTTCAGCTGGAACAAATCCCTGTCTCTAGCTTAGCAGGGCAAGCACTGGCTGTGGCAGCACAGGGAGGATGTCTGTCCTTGTCCACCCCCTTTGCAGAATCCATCTGAATGACTCCCTGTCACTCAGGGCTGTGGGGTGATGAGAGCCCAGCACTGCTGTGCCCTCCCAGGGAGGTGGTGGATCGAGTGTGTTCCCAGGCTCTGCCCAGACTCCAGAGCAGGGTTCCTCTTTGTAGCCTGTTTAATTATTGTCACCTTTTTTGGTGACGTCTTGTCCCCGTGTGGCTGAGGCCGGATTCTGCTGAGTGCCTGTTCTGCAGAGAACAGGTAGGCCACGACAGGTCTGTGAATGACAGCAGAGATTTTTCTGGCCCCATTGTCATTGACATGTCCCTGCTGGCACGAACCTGGCAGGGGTGAGCAAAGAGGGGTCCCTGAATTAAAGACACAAGGTGGAAGTCTGTGTGCTGGCATCCTGAAAGCAGTTGCTGCTTCTGTACCTCAGCTGCTGGTGAGCTGAGCTTGGCTCTGTGCCTGTTTGATCCTGGTGTCCTCCCTGCAAACAGCCTCTGGGAGTTCAGTGCTCTCACCACTGGCTGCTTCCTCTGCACACTGATACACTAAAGAATTGCCCGTGGTGGATTTGGGGAGGAAGAGGTAGTACTGCTTTTGCAGAGGACATTCCCACCTTGCAGGTCTCATTGTTTTCCAGAAGAGACAGCAAATATGTAGATAAGGTGATCCTACTACCTTGTGTTTCAATTGCCAAACAGCTTTTGATTAGATCCATTAACAGTAGCTCATAAAGCAGCTCCTAAATCTCTTAGGTTGGATGGGCTCTTGTGGATTAATAACTAGACAGTCAGGAAAATTGGAATACAATTTTCACAACTGAGAAAAGTCACCAGTACAGTTAAATAGGAATCCATAATGTGGGCTGGGCTGTTCAGTGTATTCCTAAATGACCAGAAAAAGGGTAGAGGACAATAAGAGAGATTGATGATGGCACTGAGTTATTCAGGATAGTTGTTAGAACTGACTGGGAAGACTGGCAGGAGAATGCCATAATAGCAAGTGATGGCGTGATAAAATGACAGATAAAAATTCATGTTGCTGACTGCAGGGTAATGCATAAGGGGGAGAAACAACCCTGAAAATACCTACAATGTAATGGGCTCTAAATTATCTCTTCTCACTCAGGCTTTGTTCTGGATAGTTCTCTTGAAAATGCCAGCCCATTACTTAGCGACATCCAGCAAGGCTAACAGGATCTGGGGAATTATTTGGAATGAAAGAAGCAAGAAAGTAGAAAATGTTATGCAGTTATTTGGATCTCTAAGAACTCTTAGGTACAGACGAGAAGTATCCTGAATATTATGTGCAGCTGGGCTCAGCCTGTCTTAGAAACAGCTCCCTAAAACTGAGGCCCAAGAAGGATGATCAGGATGGTCCTGGAATATCTTATGTACAGAGATATGACCAAAGCTCTTAAGACTGGAAAATTATCTTGGGAAGGGATGCTATAGCAGAACTTGTAAAATCCTAAGTGACAGGGAAATGCTGTACAGGAAATGAATATTTTCTGTTTCTAAAAACACAATAACTAATATATAGCAAACAAAATAATCAGATAGCCAGTTTAAAACAGGAGGAATTATTTACTTGGCTTCAACCACCAAGAGAGAACAGATCTCTGAGCATGATGGGCCTTGCTGAGGCAGAGGAACATGGTTTGCAGGGTCTCAGTCCCTCTCCACATTGAAATGCAGCACCACCTCATTTTTTGTCTAAAACCAGCATGGAATAAAATCAGTGTTTGCAAGTCTGACAGTCCAGAAGCATCCAGGTGCTGCCAGAATTAGCCAGGTCACCCCAGAAAGTTGGTAGAAGTTAATATATGAATGGGAATCTCAAGACTGTCTTTGAGTAGAGATTGAAGGACGAAGATGCAGCTTTTTATATTCCCATTAGCATTCAGATTGCAGCAGAGCCTGTGTGCCTCAGCTGGGGAGATGCAAGCTCTGCTGTGCTGGACGCTGCTGCAGGAACAGTTCCTGCTCAGAGGAAACTTTGAGTTTAGTAGATAGGAAAAAAAAAAACCAGCAAAGTCTGGGTAGTCTTAAGCAGAGGGAGTGAAATTCAACAATAAATTATAGGATACCCAAGCCTTCCCGGCAACAGGAACAATAGGATGCTTTGTTTGGACAATTGAGTAACCACTTATTTTATTAGCAAATGAAAGTTAAAAATGGTGTTCTCTCTGAACTGCTGGGTAAATGCATGGCAATTATTATATAATTAAGAGGAAAAGTGCACCATTTGTGCATGCTGAAGGAAAAGTGTTGCCAGGCAATCCAAAGATTGCAAGGTAATTTTAATGTAAGCATCCATAATTGTTGTGTAATTTGGGAGGCTCAATAACCATGCAGCTGCTTGAAGCTCACAGTTATCACAGCAGCAAATGCATCATTGTTGGTTGGATTTTATTAAGGTTAGAAGTTGCAAACTGGATTTCTGTTGGAGCTTGAAAGGTGTTTCTGTTGGTGCCTGTGGTGAGCCGGAAGGGGCTGCAGGAGCCAAGGTGGAGGGAGATGTGGGCTGACCTTTTAAATCCCTGGCAGTGTCCACACCTGGTGGTGGCATGTTGTCTGTGACCCCTGTGTGTCTATGGGGACTGGACTTAACTGGTTTTTCATGGAGTTTGCCTGGGGTGGAGGCCTCCTGCAAGAGGGCTGGCTGTGGGGGGAAGTTTGGAGGGAGGCAGTGGTCTTGATGATGAGAACTCGGTGGGAAGCCTGATTTAGGCATGGTGGGAGGCAGGGTCAGAGCCCTGGAGAGAGCCAGGAGCCCCCTGATCCAGGCAATGGCACTCTGCTGTCACCTGCTTTTGGCTGGGTTTGGTGTGTCTAATACCAGGAGTGCACCTTTTGATACGAGCACAGCCCAAGCCTTGTTCTCTAAGCAGTGAAGAAACCAGTTCCAGGTGTGAGAGTCAGGGAGATCTGCCCATGGTCGAGTCTCCCTTCCTCTGGGCCCTGCAATGCTGGGAATGTATTTTGAGTTTAGGCGTGGTGGTATTACTGATTCATGTGTTCTGTTTTAGTGGCCCTGTCTTAGAGCTGGGCTCTGTGGTGTGGGCTGTGTCAGGAGCTGTTTAAGCACATGCAAACTCTAATTGGGTTCCTGGTGAAATGGGCCCTTCAAAGGAAAGTGATTTTGCTCCCACTTTCACGACTTCCCCAGTACTGCTGGCCCTGCACACCCCCTCAGGAACTGGGGAGGCAGTCTGGCCTCTGTGTAAGCACCACCAGAGTGGTAATTCCAGAGTGTGCTAAGTGCCTTGGATGGGAAAGTTTGCTGGATTATTTGTGTCATTAACTAAAGCATGTGCTTAAGCATCTCTGTGAATTAGGGATATGTGCAATTGCCACCCTTTCCACTTGTAACTCCCCTCTAGTAGTGCTTGGCTGAGGTTATTTAAACTTCAGTCTCCCTTCTAGTAAGGCAAACTTTGCTTTCGTAGAGGTACTCAGCAGAGATGGGTGTGCTGGATAGGAAACAGTCATCATGCTTCATCAAAAGACACGAGGGATATGCCAGGTAGGTATCCCAGTTTGATTTTAGGATTAGGACATGAGATTTTTCATTTAGTAAGAGCCTGAGTAAGGAATAAGAATAAGCAGACAAAAGGGCTGTCTAAGCAGGAGCCTGGCTGTGACACTGGCCGGGAGCAGACTGTGCAGAACACACACACGAGCGTGACCCAGGGGAAAACCCTGCTGACTTGCACAGTCCAGATGAAGCACAGGGGCTGTCCCTGCTGCTCTGGAGCTGCAAGCTCAGTATTCGAGTCACGAGAAGCTAAAAGAGTTTCTGTCAGCCTGGCTGAAGAAGAAATAACCTCATTTCCTGCGTTCTCTGTGAAAGTCCGCAGTTCTCCTCCTGTGACTGTGTCTGAGGGGGGGCAGTTTTGGTCTCCCCTCTGCAGAGGAAGGCTTGTCTCCTCTGAGCTGTGGGGTTGAAGGGAGGGTAATGACATGCAGCTAAAGCCATTGGGAAATCACCTTTCCAGCAGCAGCTCTCTGCAGTGGGAGCTGCAGTGACCCAGGGCCCTGCATGCTGAGCCTGGAGCCTTAACAAAGGGTCTGGCTTTTCAAAGCTGGCTTTTCTGAGATAAGACTTAATCTACTTGGTTATCAATATATAATTTACATTATCTTAAAAGGAAATTTAAGCAAATGAGCCAACACAGGCTTGTGTCCAAAGAGTATCTGGTGCAGGCTAAGTCCAGGGTGGGTGCACTAAAGCATCAGTGGTGTAGATGGTTTGATCTGGTTTGGCTCTTGGCAGAGATGCGTTCCTCAGGTTGGTGTGGGTCAGCAGAGCTGGAGTACGAGTCTGTGGTGGAGCTGCTGCATGCTCTACTGTTACTCCCAGCAAGCTGCTTGCTCCCATGTGGGAAATGGGGACCTGCCTCTTCTCTGCTCCCGCCTCTTGCCTGTAGAAGTTTGGAGCTCCTCAAACAGAGCATGTTGAGGTGGGAGCTACAGCTGCAAGGTCCTGGGTGTTATAAATGACACTACCAGGAGAAGAGAGGCTGGCTTGTGTTTTATCACATGCAGACAAGCTCTCCTTAGCTGATTAAAAACCAAACAAAAACCCCTTTCATGAGCTGCAAGTGCTGCTGATACTGATCGATAAGGACTCTGTACAAGAGTGAGAGTAATTAGCTGATGGAGAAGATCAGAGATGTGCTGGAGCCTCTTAAAATCAGGCAGTTTGATGTTTGTTGTTTGATGCAGTTCTGTGTCTGCTCGGGGTTAGAAGCAGCCCCTGGCACAGCCTGTGCAGGTTGTTTTGTCAGCACCTGCTGCCTGGGGCACCCTGCTCCCCTCGTTCCCCGAGCTCCCTTGGACCACTGGCGTGTGTGCAGCCATGGCAGGAGCTCTGCACGTCCCCTGTGGTTGGTGACAAGGCTCTGCTCGTGTGGGCTGGAGGACAGGTGCAGAGGGACAGCCTCTGACAAGGTTCCCTGTCTCTCTTCCCTGTTGCTTCCTGCTGGCAGTGTCCACACCACAGCTTCTGCCAGGAGCACGGTGCTCAGCTGAAGATGGAGCACAGAGGGAAGCTGAGCCATTCCAAAGGGCTGGGTGGTGCTCAGGGTGCAAAACTTGGGCTTAAGCAACTTACCCAAGTGGCAGAGGCTTAATGGGTGCAGCAAGAGAGCAGCAAAACAGTGGAGAGAGCTGACACCACCACAGCTGGGATCCTCCCCCTGCCCTGCAGGGAGCTGAGCATGGGATGGGGGTGTTCCCCTTGGGCAGCCCAGGACACCCCTGTTGTCCAGCCCTTCCTCAGCAGAGCACTGTGGACGAGTAGCCATCTGTTTTGAGCTCTGGATGGTGGTGCAGCAGTTTCCTTGGGAGGGTGTTAAATCATTTCTTTGCTACAGGGGCAATGTGAGAGTAATACTAAGCAGACTCTGCAGTAGCACCATATGGATTGCTTTTGCCCTTGAGTGGGAATAGGATTCTGGTTTTAATCAGGCAGAATTCAGCACTGGCCTCAGTAAATAGCAGAATGTGTCAGTGCATTGCAAATGTATAATTTTTAAATGAGCTTTTTAGCAAGTTTGTGTTAACCTGCTGGATCTCCAAGATTTCCAGAGGGGAATGCAGTGAAAAGCACCTTTTCCAAAAAGGACTAAGGAACAAGATCTCTTTCTACCACTTCTATCTGTGCTCTCTCTGGGTCTTCACTCCCTGTTAGTGGATTTGTTGGCAGACAGTTCCCAGACATTTGCCTCTGAGTGAAAGGGAAAGCCTGCTTAGTCCTGGAATAGCCTGTGGGATCCAGAATGAGGAGTGTTTGTGAAATGGCTGTTTTGTCCCACCGAGGGCAGCTGAGGGACTGAGCAGAAAGGAATAATGTGCTCAGCAGGGCTTTGCTAAGGAGCAGGGAGGCAATGGCAGAACTGTGGAGGCCCAGATAGGAGTGTCAGATAGTAACCAGCTGGCCCAGCAACAGAGAACTTCCCCAAAATCCAGCCTTTTCTCCAGCCCCATCTACTGGACCACAGCTGGCTGCTATTACCAACTCAGTTCAAACACATTGTAGTGGAGAAACAAACAAAAGAAAAGCCCTAAAAAGCCAGATTTTCAGGAAGACCTTATATTTTAGGCAGTTTTTTCGTATGGGCTTAAATTTGAACACCCAAGTGCAGGTTTTTGCCAGCTGCAGTAGGTGCAGCATGCCTGCCAGACCTCTGTCTGAAGTCAAGAGGGACAAAGGAAGGATGGTCTTTTCCCAAGGATTGCTCACATCCTGAGAGCTCTGAATCCTCCTTTGAGGTTGTATCTCCTCAGCATCAGCCATCAGCAGGCTGTTCTTAGGCAGTAGTGCTCCATGCCCAAGTTCAGGAGACAGACCAGACTTTTAGGCATCATTTCCTTGTTTCTGAGCACCCTGGAGCTTTAGGTCTTGGCTAAGTCCAACTTCAGCTGTCCCTGGTCAGGCTTTCTAACACAAGTTGTGATAAAATGTAGTACACAGGCACTCACCTGCCCTGCCTGCTTTGTTCACAGGGTGGCTGTGAGGATTAACAAGTATTTCTACCACATTTGAGATCTTTTCCTGGATGATGCTCTAGGAATCCATGGGATTGTTATCCAGATGTAAATGGGCTTGAAATAGTGTTACCTTTCCAATGAAATGAAGAATGGATCTAATAAAACCAAATTTAACAGAGTGCTGCATAATCAGACTTTGTCCTGAGGGCTCTGTGATATCCTAAGTGGTTTCATTTTCATTATGAAGAAATGCCAGTCTATGCCCTGCATCAGGTCTGTCAGCACAGAAAGTGCAGGGTGTTTTGGAGCCCAGGAAAGTCATTCTGGTGAGCTGCTGACCCCTGCTTTAAGAGCAAAACCCTTTCCAGGTAAGAGCAATGTGTGGAGCCATTTTGTCACTTTGCCAAAGCAGCTTCAGCCAAATGCTCTGCTTGGGCAGCTCAGCATCGATTTTAACCTGGGGAGGGCTGCAGGCAAGTGCATTTGCATGGGAAAGAGTGTTTTTCAGCTGTTGGTGTGGCCTTGTGCATGACCTGAAGGCAGCACCAATGGGATGGGCCTTCCCAGGGCTTCCTGTGTCCAGCAGCCAAATCCCCGTGGCTGGGCTGGGTCTGAGGGCAGTCTCTGCCTGCTTTGTGACTCTGTACTGTAGCAAGCAAAAAACCCAGAGCCTTGCTCTTTGAGCAGGACACAGAGTAGCTGGAACTTCTCTCAAGGGCATGGATTCAGCTTAGGGGTCCCAGTTGCCCATGAAGGGAACTAAGGGGAGGTCATGAGTTGGTTTAAAAGAAGAATAATCCCCAGACCCTCATGGAGCACGTTTAAGTGCAGCAATACAGATCATTATTTTGGTTATGTTTGTTTAAAGCACATTTAAGGGGTTTTATTTACATGTTGAAAGTGCTTTTCCTTCTTTGCTGAGCCTGATGCAGCCCTGCTCCTCTTTGTGTCACAATGTGTCCTTAATTCCAAGGACAGGATAAGTGATTTGTTTCTGGGACCTCTGGTCCTGGCTTCTAGTGAACTAATCCTAGAGAGTGCCTTTCACACCTGCTGCCCTTAAATCTACAGAGGATGAAGCTTGCTCCCAGATGCTTCAGGAGGGTGAAATGAGAGGGTTAATTTATGCTGGTGATTGTGTTAGACTGACTGAGGCTGTCCCCTGCTCCCCTTGGGGTGGGCCCTGTGCTCCTTGTCCCTTCTGTACACTCATTACCAGTCTGGAGGGTGTCATTAGTGGTAGGCTTTTATTTCCGAGATGCTTAGCTCTCCCTCTGGAGTTCTGCAGGGATAACACCATCGTTTCCTCCGTCTGCTGTGCTGGAAGTGCAGATCATGCTGGTTTAATCAGCACCTTTCCCCCAAGACAGCTCTGTCCCTGGGCTCCTTCTGCAGCACGTGGCAGTGATGTGTGTCACTGCAGGCACGTCCAGGCAGCTTTGGCCAGTCCTGCTGAATTAATTGCTCCCTGCCTTTCTCCCTGCAATGTGTATCTGCAAGAGATCTGGACTGGCAGCAGAAGCTGGTGGGTTGGGAAGTTTTTCCAAGCTTAGTTGTGTTGGTGTCCTGCAGGTGAGCAGTCCTGCTTCCTTCCTGCAGCTACCAAACAAATCAGCTTTTGTCTGTTGCCTACAAGCAGACTTGGGAACGATTTTGGGGGAGTATTTTACTCTGAACTGTACCAGTGGTGAGGCACAGCACAGGAGAGGATAAGCCTGTGCATTTTGAAACCTGAAGCCAATTTTGGAAAGCTGTGCAGGGGAGGATGCCCACAGCAGCTGGCAGGCTGGGACTTCGAGTTATTTTTCTTCAGAACAGAACAGGGATTTCAGGTTTCCCTCATCAGGTTAGCAGCTCCACACCAAATCATTTCTTGACAGATGCGAGCACTTGCTCTTTCAGTTTTTATGGCTGTGATGTTCATTTACACCAGCTGGTGCTCAGTCCCCTGTCCCCTGTCCTTCTCCCTTCATGGCTATTGCCTCTGCACAAGGCTGGATAGGGAAGGGGATTTGCAGGCAGCAGAAATCCTTTCAGCCAGCTGGCAGGAGACTTTGGTTGCTGTCACTCACAGCAGCACCGTGTGTGGGTGGGACACTGCTCAGTCACCTCCCCTCTGCATCTGTCCCCTTCCCATTCCAGTCTGCTATTACTTTAAATGGATGCCAGGTGTTCCAAAGCACCTGGGATGTGGCATTCCAGAGGCCAGGCTCACTCCTGGGGTCCTCAGCCCTGCAGGCACTTGTGCTGAGTCTCTCCTCTGAGCACCCAAGGTCAGATTGTCACTGTCCCCAGCGCACATGAATGTTCTCACCTGGAAACTCAAATATTCATTGGCCAAATGAGGCATTGTTTGATGGCTTTGATTTTTGCAAAGGACGTGTTTCTAATTTCTTTGTTCTTTGTTTCTGTGCCCAGCAGTCAGCAGTGTCCAGACCTGCTGGGGACCAGCAGAGATGGGCACTGAGGAAACACATGGCAGCTGGAAAACTGCCCCCAGTGCTCCTCAACTTTCATTGGATGGTGCAGAGGCAGGGAGTGTATTTTACAAAATACACAGTTATATGGTAGAGAAAATGGTTTGTGTTCGGGATGCAGATGAGACAGGGTCGACTGATGTGGTGATTAAAGGATGATTTATTGCAAAATCAGTCTCTTGGAAGGGTGAGACCTTTAGGGTGTTGCATTCAGCACCATTACATCAGAAGAANTATTTCTATTTAAACTACAAATGCCTGTTTTGCTGTTCTAAACTCCCAAGCCTTCTCCAAGGCTTTAAGTCAGACATTGTGTCCATCTCTGCCTCTGAGCCAGTATGCTCGAGGCCTTGGGAGCTCTCTGCACCTACATTTCACACAGGTTTGTGGTTTTATTTTGTCTGTGGTCTTTTACTGTCCTGTAAGGAAGAAATAATAAAAAGCTTGGAGTACTTGCTTGCCTGAATTTTCACAGATCAAGCTCCAGGGATGTACTCATGTGGTCCATATTTGTTTCAGGGTTTTTTTAGAGGCTTTGGGAATCTTAGCCCTGTGGTATCAGGCATGACAGCAGACACCTGCCTGAAAGGCAGCTCATCATCTCTTGAAGGAAAAGACTCCCTCCTCACTCTTATTTGCTCTCCCTATATTACCATAAGGAAATGTCAGCTTGCCACCAGCTCTGCTGCTGGGCAGATGTCTCCTCCTAATCACTGTTGTTGCAGGGTTTTGGTGTTTATCCTGGCTGTCTAGGCAGGCTGTTACAGCATTAACTGCCTCCCATGGTAGCCTGGCCATACAGTTGGTGCACTTCTGGAAGAAGATGTAAGTACTGGTGTTCTCTAGCAAGTTTTTGTCTGCTGGATCTCCAGAGCAGCTCTTTAATGTGCTGAGGACAGCATCCTCCAACAGTGCTTTAAACTGAGGAGAGGGCCTTGCTGAAAAAATATCTGCAAGTGTGACTTCCCCTCCCCAGGCGTGGCCTGCTGGAAAGTTGGTTTGAAAGGAGCAGAAGGTTAAATGAAGTTTGGTCATTCTTGGTCCTAAAGCACAAACTGGGATGCTCCACAGGGCGGGCTGCCTTTGTGGCAGTGTGTTGGTCAGGTTTGTAAAGCAGGAAAGGGTTAGACCAGCATTTTCCTCCACCCAATGTGTATTTCCTAGGAGATATGAAAAGTACTCATGGGGAGGTATAAAAACAAACATCCTCTGTTTGCAAGAAGGAAATGTGAAAACAGTGGTTGGAGGCACGGGAGGACGGAGGCCAGAGGTCCTGGTCCTCTGGGGAGGGCAGGATTAGAGGATTTCCTCCTCCTCCTTCAGTAAAGTCTCCTGAGTTTTCTACAGTTCTGCCTTTGGGGTCATTTCATGTTCTGAAAATTGGTGGGTTTTTTATTTTTCAAGTTCTCTGAGTTCCTCAGAAATCAGCCACTTTCATACACCTCCCTGCTTCACTCAGTGTCCTGGAAATGTCTTTCAACTGCAATTTTGCACAGGAGAGGTGTTTTTTGTTGTTGTTTTCAGCGCATCTTAGCCTCCAAGCTCTTTGCAAGGGCGTGTTTCACATTCAGTGTACAAGCACTTCAGCCCACAGTTGGCCTCACAGAGCTGAGACAGAGCTGGAGTCTTTACTGGAGCCTTGTGGAATGAAGGGCCAGCTTTGGCCACAGCTCTGGGTGCAGGAGTGGTGGGAATGGCTGGGAGCTTTGTGCCAGGGTGGGGGTTTGGGGTGATGCAAAGCAAGTTGAGGTTGTTTCTCTATTTGTAGGCTCCATTGAGAAGCTTGGCTAAATAAGGAGTGCTTCTTTGGGGTGCTTGCTCTGAGCCTGGAGCTCCATTATTCCATCTTTTGAGCTGGAAATGCCCACTGATTTCTGAGCTGTTGGCTGAACTTGGCACTCAGCTGCTTGTCACCTGTTTCACTTTACCTGTCGTTCTGCCCCTTTTGATGAGCTTCACAACACTCCAGTTTCAAAATAAATAAACTAAAAGTGAACCTCTTTATTTGGGTCCCATAAACCTTTAATACAGCAGGTGGCCCAACCCATCAGCTGGTCTGATGAGACCAAGCAAATCTGCAGGATTTGAGTGTTTTCCTTCTCCAGCAGCATTGGTTGCTTCCACTGGTTGAGCTTTCCCTGAGCTCGTGTCTTTTCTTTCCACAATTCCTAGATGTATTTCTGAGAATTGTATCCCAGTGAGGTACCAGAAAGGAATGGCTGTAGGAAATGGCCCTTCTGCTCCATTATATTCCATCTCCAGCAGCAGCTGGGAGTGTGGTGCCTGTGCCACCTTTATTTCCACCCTCCTGGGAAGATTTCTCCTGGGTGCCTTGGCTGCCGTGGCCAACCGTGCTCCCTTTTTTGGGTGTTTTTCAGTGCACTACCAGAAGATCATCCACCGGGACATCAAGCCTTCCAACTTGCTCTTAGGAGACGACGGCCATGTCAAAATTGCTGATTTTGGTGTCAGCAATCAGTTTGAAGGGAATGATGCCCAGCTTTCCAGCACGGCAGGGACACCAGCCTTCATGGCACCGGAGGCCATCTCACAGACTGGCAAAAGTTTCAGTGGAAAGGTAGGTCTTTGCTCACAGCTGGTGTCTCCTGGGACCCCCAGGCATGGCACAAAGGGCAGTGCCACACCTGCATCCTGACTGTGGTACAAATTAGAGCTGTCATTTAGTAAAACTGAAGCTCTAATTCTCTCCAGTCCAGGCAGAACTCACATTGGTTGTTCTGTGCAGTGGGCAGACACTTTTCTGTGGATCCCTGCCTAGGCAGAAGCCATGCTAGAGCCCTTTCCCTGCCCAAAGGGAAAGGAGGAGGCCTTTGGTTCCCTTCCAAAATAATCAAGAGGCACAGGGGGCTGCTGAGCACCAGGGTCATATGTTGATTCCCTGGAAGTGAGAGACTAATCTAACAGGGATTTTTTTGTCTGGAAAGCTTTTGAGGTTCAGCCCTGAATGCTGTAATTTCCTGTAAGAAGGGGCTGCTTGCTGGTCACAGTGGGGCAAGGGAGCAATGCCTGGCCCAGCACAGCCCTCACTCCTCAGGTGTGCAAGAGCTGCCCTTAGGAGCCCAACTTCAAAGTGACATAGAAAATGTTAAATCCATACAAACAGTGTTTTCTGAATTGGTACGAAAATCCAGCTTACTCAGATCACCTCTGTTGCCTCTCCTTTACTCTCTGTTCATGCTCTCTTCCAGGCACTGGATGTGTGGGCCATGGGAATCACCCTGTACTGCTTTGTTTACGGGAAGGTAAGCTGCCTTTCAGCTGCTGGAGCCCTGCACTGCACTTCTGCCTGGCTTTTGACTCATTCCTTTCCAAATAAAGGCAGATACTAGAGACAAAGACCTACCTTCTGTAAGCTCAGAAGTCCCCCTGCAGATCAGAAGGGGCTGACGCTGTGATCTGTGGGAAGGATCATTTCCAGCACTGGGCCCTGAGTGCAGAGCTATTGTTTGCTTCAAACCAGAGCAGCAGCAGCACCACCAGCAGTTTGTGGGGGGTTTATCCACATTGCCTGCATTGTGAAATGAGCCAGAGCTCATGGATAGAGGCATAGGATTGATCCCAAACTGCTGCAGCACTTTTGGAATCAGATTACAGCAAGCTCTGTCTGCCAGAGCTGAGTTAGGACTGATGGGGGGTCCAGTTTGGCAAAGGCAGCTCTTCAGTGCTGCCTTCTGCACACTCCAAGTCCTGTCATGGCTTCTCCCTCACCTGTTGCCAGGACCCCCGTGTCCCACCCGTGCTGTCCCAGGATGAGCAGTACAGCAGGTGTGTGCAGTCTCTGTGGGCAGGAATGTTACCTCTGTCCAAGCACAGACCACTGCAGATCCCACCACACAGGCACCAGGCATCCAGCTCTGGGTAAGAAGTGGCCAGGGAAGGTGACAGAGGCAGTTCATGGTCACCTGTCAGGCTGGATGAAGGAGGGTATACCAGTCCAGTTATGTATTCCCTAGATGCTTCTACTGTTTTTCTGAATTTTTAATTCTTTTTAATAAGGAATGAATCAATTTATTGTGTGTGTGGAGATTTAATTTATTTCCATCTCTGTGTAAAATCTAGGGAGTGCAGAGGTTGTACTTGGTGTTACATGAATGACAAATTCCTGAGTGATGCCAGGAACTTGGACAACTGGAAAATCTCTTGTTTGTTTTACAGTGCCCTTTTATAGATGAATATATTCTGGGTCTTCATAACAGGATCAAGACCAAGCCTGTGGAGTTCCCAGAAGGGTGAGTAAACTTTACTCTGCTGCTGTAAAATAAAAGTTCAGTTTTCAGCATTATTCTCTGTGTGGCACAGTGGGTCACCACGGAGGGATGGACACGGGTGGGTGAGGTGCTCTGTGTTCTCCTGGGTCCTTCATGTGGGTTTTGTGCTGGTGATGCTGTTGAGGTGTTAAAAGTGCTTCTGCTCTTCCTCTGTCCTTGTGCAGACAGAGACTAAAGGAAATGGCTCTTTGGGAGGGAAGGGATTCCAGGATCTAGGAAGTTCTGCCCCACCTACTTGACTCTGGAGATGCTGGACGCATGGTTTGATTGGGGTTTTCTTTCTCCCCATGCAGCAACCACCAGAATAATTTAATGTATACATTTTCAAAAGCAATGTGGTAACAAACCTCGGTCTTGGTCTAAGTGAACACATCCCTCTCCTGTGGGATCCCTTCCCGTTGCAGCCAGGGGAACTTTCCAATGGAAGGATGCTTGTTCTGAGATATGCAACCACAGCTCAGCAAATCCCACTCCTCCAGCACACCCCAGGAAAACATGGGTTTGTCTTTTGCACTGGCAGAGAGGGCCCAGTTACGAAAAAAACCCCAGGAATTAATTTACCTGTGTGCTATTGAGGGTCTGCTCCCACCCTGTTTGGTCAGTGAAGAAACCCCCTGTGGGGCACAGTGGCAATGCTGGGATGGTCAGGTGGGAAGGCCAGCTGTGGTCACAGCGTGTGCCCAGCAGGGCAGGGGACAAGCCAAGGCCACTCACGTGGCGTTTGAGCAGTGGCAGTTCAGTTCTGAGGTGATGAGTGCTTGTGGTGTTGTCAGAGAGTCTGGCAGAAGGTGATGACACTCCCTGTGTGCTCAGTCATGCTGGCTCGATGGTCACCATTCCTAGAGCTTCGAGTGTTGGCCACTCCTCAGCAGTTCCTCCAGCTTCAGGCCTTTGGTGACTTTCTGTTGGTGAAGAATTTGTCTCCCCTGGTTCCTGACAGATGAAGTAGCCAGAGCTGGACTCTTTGTTTTCCCTCCCAAATCCACACAGTAGTCAGGCAAAGAATTCTTGACCTAATTGCTCATTCTAATAAAAAGTATAGATAAAATTACTTGATTTGGAGCAAGCAAAAATTAAAACTCTAATGAGAGGCACGTGGTATTAGAGAAGAAGGGAGGGATGTTGTCAGGCAGCCTGTGGTATGTGCATGTATCCAACACCTATGGCAAGGCAAGACTTTCTTGTGAGATACTCACTGAATTTTCACATGCCTGTAAAGGGCTGGGCCTCTACCTTGGCAGTCCCAGGCTTCCTTCTGATTCCACAGAAAGCGATGGACACTCAGGGTGCCCTGTTTTAGACACCTGGGCTGACTGAGCCCTGGCTCCACGGGCTGCATTAGCTGCCACTGCAGACAGCTCAGCCACCTCAGCCCAGCTGGAGCCCATAAAGGACTCGGGAGCTCCAAGGACCTGGGGCTCAGGCCACTTAGATGGCACACACAAACCCCAGTGTGGGTAAGGAGCAATTCTGGCAGGACCAGATGACTGGGCTTGAGGCTTTAGGAGCACAAAGGCTGGTTGTGCTCCACTGCTGTGTCCCCAGCTGCAGTTGGAACGGGACTTTGTCTTCACAGCACTGCAGCCAAACAAACCCCAAACCTGTTTATGTTCCCCTGGCAGTTTTCTCCCTTGCTCAGGGCTGGCAAAGCTCCCACCCCTCCCTCAGCCACCATGTGTTTGGGTTAGCAGTCAGCTTACAAGTGACTGTTTCCATCTGCCTCTGCAGTAAGTTATTAACATTTAATGGGCTAACTGGGTTGTGCTGAGATCCGTTCCTTCATTCAGGCATTTCCTCCAGTGATAATTGGGCTGCATGATTTATGTGGATTCCTCAGTGACCTGTTCTCCCAGTCTAATAAAAGCTGCACCCCTGATTAGGCTGTTGAAGGGAGCTGAGGGTTACTAGGTGTTGACATCTGTCCAAACCACATCTATTTGTTAGAGGCAGCAACAGAGACATGGAATTCACTGGAGTGGATCCACCCTGACCTCCCACAGAATTAGCACCTCTCTATAGAGAGGAATATTTTGGTTTCAATTTATTTCACCATGGCTACAAAAGACACATTCCTGTTTGCAGACAGCCCATGGAAACTCATTGCCTGTTTCCTGACAACCTTTAGGACAGATGGATCTGACTGTACCAGTGTCACCATCCTGTCCCTTCCCTTAGAGACACTAGGATAAATATTTATGCCACTGGAGTTCTCATTCATGTCACTGAGCCCTTGGCATGACACGGGCATAAATGGGCTTAGCTCACACCCTGAGGATCCTGGCATGACTAAAAAGCAAGCTGAAGTTTCTCTTCAAACATGTGTCAGTAGAGCCAGAAGCTCTGCCTTAGTCCCTCTTGGTGAAGCCCAGGACAATGTTCCCTGACCCGTGGGCACCCTGTAAAGTGATCTGTGGTGCTGGCAGCCCTCCCAAATGAATGCTGAGCTCTGTGCTTGGCATTTTCCTGAGAGCTCTTACAGGACTATGGCTGTGAGAAGTCCCAGAGAGCGCAGGCTTTTCAAATGAAAAATGCCATCAGGCACAGTAGTCACATTAAGCTGCAGACTGGGGAGAAGGGAAACCAGAGACAGGGTGATGTGATCTGTTACCTGGCCATAACCCACCTGACACTTGGTGACCCTGTTTATGGGGCTTTTCCCTATGACTTTAATCCTGTGTTGCATAGAAATCAATCTGGTGCCCAGAAATGTTAAGTGATTTTATATTCTATTCATTTTATTTCAAGTAAAGCTGTTGACACTTTGGCACAGAACTGGTTTTAAGTATTTTTAAAATACTATCTCATCTGCATCAGTGTGGTGTCAGGAAGGAATCTGTTTGTTCTGACCTGCTGAATGCACTGTCACTGCCCATGGCTGTTCCCTCTGGAGCTCATCTCAAGAGCAGCACTGTTCTTTTCATTCCAACTGAAATTGTCACCCAAGTCTCTGAGAACTCATTCTGTTGTTCCCCTTGTCTGGGCTCCATTGCCTGTGTACAGCAGACCCTTGATACAGCTCTTAAGTGTTTAGGCTTCAAACTGAGCCCACTTTTTGCCTCTGAATGAGCAGCATTTCCTTGTGGTTGTTTGTAAAGGTCTCATAGCCAAAGTCCAAATAAAATATTCATGAATTATTAAACAGCAGCTCTGTTTTCATCAGACTGAAATATCCCTTGCTGTGATGTGGTTTTCATTTTGGTTTGTAATGGTTCATTCCCTTCTCTGCTTGAGGAGGGGGGTGCAGAGGAGGTGGGCACAGCACCTGCTGCTCCCTATTGTTTTCAGTCTTAAATCCAGCCTTCCTGGGGAGAGGCATTTTATGCTGCTAAGTTCCATCTCCATGAAGGGATACAGTTCTTCAAGAGTCATTTGTGACATAGTCTTTCAACTGCCTAATACAATTCAGTCACATACTGGCATTTTACTGCAGTAGCACTTTAAACATTCAGATCTAGTGCATTTTAGAGGCATCTGCTGCATCATTAACCACAGGAGTCATTGCAGCCTTTGGGCTGCAGGACCAAGGGGTCCATGTCAGTAGAGTGGCTTCTGGGTTCAGGTGCTCTCACATTTAGATCTTGGAGACAGTGTTAAAAATTTAGATGTATTTCTCTTCTTTGCATTTGTTCATTTCCTCCTTTTGTTACCCCAAGGCTGAGCTTTGCAGGTAGGGAATACTGAGTTACAGGCTTCCTGCAATCAGTGTTCTGGAAGCAATTTAAATAACACAACCTGGGAGCTTAGCAGGGAACTTGAATGTCAGATGGGGGTGTTTTATCCAGCATACAGTTGCTCATGGTGCAGGTTCAGCAAATCAAGTTGTGCCCCTCTTGGTTCACAGAGTTCAACTTCAGTTCTGCTCTCAGGAACACTTTGTTGTTCCAAATCTCCCCTCAGAAATTCCCCTGTGTAGTGCTGTCTTCAAGAATGTCCTTAGATCTATTCACCTGACCCCTCATCCTGCATTTTGAGCATGTGCTGTTGTGTTAGGGGGCAGAACAGGATAACCAAGCCCTGTAGCAGTCACTGCCGTGCCTTCCTTTTTCAAGCCAGGTTTGCAGAGAAAACATCTCCTGAGCAGAGCAGATTCTCTACCAGATAACTGCAGTAAGAACTGTGCATTGCTGCACTTACAATCCCCTTGTTAACTGTGTGCTGCTGTTTTCTTCACTCAGAGCACAAATAAGTGACGAGCTCAAGGAACTGATACTGCGCATGCTCGATAAAAATCCAGAAACAAGGATAACAGTCCCAGAAATAAAGGTAAGTTGGACCTTGATATTAGAGGTTTTAGTCTCAGCTGATTTTATATCCTTATGAGGCAGAGCTGTTCCCAGTGTTTGTTTTGGGAGCTGTCTCTAGTACCCTCCCTTGGAAAGGGAGAGCACTGATTGTGCAGCCACGGCTCCATCACTGCTTCTTGCTTGGGGAATATTGACAAAAGCTTTCTTGTTTACTTATTTAAATGAAAATTACTCAAAAGCTGGCTGATCTCAGTGAATCCCTGGGAGAATCAACATTGTCAGGGGAGCTGCTAGCTGCAGAGCCTGGGCTGGCAGTGTTGGATGTGCATTCCAGGGACTGGATGTGTGTTCCTCCTGTGGTCCTTGTGTGGCCAGTGGCCTTAAGGCAGCACGTTTGTTTCTATCACCATTATTTGAGAGGTGTTTAATAATAGAAAGAATGAACAGGCCTGGAAGAGCACAATGCTTCACAGGTAGTGGTTTCATTCTGGGTTTGCGTGCGCTTGCTGTCCTCCTGTCACCCCTCACCAAGGCTTTAGTCCTGCTGGAGGATCTCAAAATCTCCATAGAGATCTATCAGCATCCTCTACAGGGCAAGCTCTGCTTTGCTTTGTCCCAGGCCAACACCAATATTGCCAACAAAGCTGACAGTTGAAAGTCTGAACTTCAGGAAAAAATCATGATATCCCTTCCCTCCATACCCAGGAGGCCAAAGCCAGGTTTGGAGCTGTGTTTATGGGATTTCACTCAGCAGCTTTTGCAGGCACACTGTTAGACCCTGTGGGTAGAATAGCAGAGCTGAGAGCTGGCCCTTGCCCTTGGCTGTGCACAGAAGATGGCTGGTGTGCTTGGGGACTTACCTTGGATGCTGACAGAGGACGTGTCAGGCTGGGCTCTGTGCTCAGCCCATGCCCTCAGACCGGGCTTTCTTCCTGTTCACAGCAAAGGAACCATCCCATGAGAGGCAGCAAGAAAAGGGGGCTTTGCTCTGCTGAATGCAAGACAAAAAATGAAAATGCTTCAGATAACTCAGGTTTTCTCAAAGTGTTTCAAACTTGATTCAGAGGGTGCCGTGGTGCTGGTTGGTGGCCGCAGGTGTGACAGCACTGCGCCAAACTGCAGCCATTTCCAAGGAAGCTGGTTAGAAGAACATCTCTGGCAGAGGGAGGTGGAGCAGTACTGACTGAGCGAGCCCTGTGCCCGTTTCTGTCCCAGCCCAGAGCTGTGTGTGTCCCGTGCAGGTGCACCCGTGGCTGAGCAGGCGCGGTGCGGAGCCGCTGCCGCTGGAGGAGGAGCACTGCTCCGTGGTGGAGGTCACCGAGGAGGAGGTCAAGAACTCCGTGAAGACCATCCCCAGCCTGCCGGCCGTGGTACGTGTGAAACACACCACATCCTCTGGGCAGGGGGCTGTGCTGAAGCCTTCAGCTGGTGGAGGAGGTTTGCAGAGGGGACACGAGTGTTCCTGGCGTGAAATCTTGGCCTTTTGACCCAGTGTGAACTTCTTGTGTCTGAGCACTGCAGCAGCCTGACTCTCTCCAGCAGCTGTTCTGTGGGCTCCTTTGCTTCGTGCTGCTCGCTGTAGTGCGGTAAAATGTCAGCTGAATTATTAAAGAAGCTGTTGTTACTCCTTTGAACCAGCTTCCAGGAGTCAGTCCTGCTGTTCTCACTGGTCTGTTCTCTTCCTCAAAGATCCTAGTGAAGGCCATGCTAAGGAAACGCTCCTTTGGGAATCCCTTCGAGGTCCAGACGAGGCGGGAGGAGAGATCCATGTCTGCTCCAGGGAACCTGCTGATGTAGGTACCTACGGCCGTGCCTGGCTCTGCAGCACGGGCAGGGCCAAGGTGTGTGGGGAGGGAGGGTGGGGGAAGCAGTTTGCAAATCTTTTCTGTAGCATTTAAAGACAAAACTCCCTTCTGCATCAAACACTGGAGATAAAATCTACCTCAAGTCCTCTCAAATTGAAATACACTGTACTACTGCAGCCTAAAAACTCTTTTATAGATGCAGTTCTCTCTGTAAGATGGGTTTGGCCTAAACACATGTAAGGTGCTGAATTTGAGTCTGTTTTTTCACCTGTTAGTTTATAATGCTGTGATCAAAGATCCCTTAGAGATTGGTAAGGTAAAATAAGTTTAATTAGAGTCTAGTTTGGATATATATTGGAGGGTTTGATTCTTCTCTCCTTTCTATGGACAACAGGAATGGTACCAAATGAGTAGTTTATGGAGGTTTTTTAACTCAAAATGAGATGGTGGGATTTGACCTGTGGTCTGGGGTCCAAGTCTGGGCAAAGACATCATGGTCAGACAAGAGAACACTTTGAAATTGCTTTTTCACGTGAGAGCACATACAGTATTTTCTCACACAGTTTTTTGCCAGTTAACGAAACAGTGGAACACATTGCAAGGGTATACTTTGGAGGTTGGGTATAAATTACTATATTGGGATTAAAAAGGGAATAGAGATCTTGATGACTAACAGATTCATCAACAGTTTTTAACCATAATGGTGTGTACAGGGATAGGGAGAGAATTCTTCTGTCCTTTACTTGGTTCTTGCTCTTTCTCCCTCATTTTTGTCAGCTGATTCCTTTCAGAGCCAGGATTCTGGGCCACCAGTCCAGAAAATAACAGCTGGACCAGTAGCCTGATCTGGGACAATTACTTTTATATAAATAAAGTTCTCACCCCACAGGATCTATAAGGCTGTGGCTGACAACAAAGCTGTGTTGTCCCAAAATGATTCTTGTCCACCCAGAATCCCAGCACCATTCCTAGCAGACTCCCAGGAGGGTGTGCTGAGTCTCACTGCACCACTGACAATGCAATTAGAGGAGTCTCTCTCTGTCTCTCACAGGTGTGTGAGGGATTTAAGGGCTCAGCTCAGTTAAGGATGATAATGTTCTAGGTCCCCAGCTGTGTATTGGAGACTTCAGTGAAGACTTTGTCTTGGTGTCCATGGCCAGACACCAGTTTGGCATTTATCCTGTTCTTGAGTGCTGCTGTGGGACACATCTGGAGCATGGCAGTCACAGCTCCTTTCCCATCTTAGCACAAAGGATTTGCCCTGATTTGTTTCTCTTCACTCCATGCCTTCCAAATTAGTTATTGCTAATTGGACACATGTCCCTACCCATATCTTCACTACCATTCCTGGTCACTGCATTGCATTGCTCTGAAATGGGGAAACATTTACTAAATTTGAAGGAAAATGTTTTTTTTTTCTTCCCACTGTCCCAGACAAGTAACTTGGAGCAAGGCAGAATTTCTTTTCAAACTCTGCCTGAGCTGATATTTCAAGGTGGTCACACTGAGCCTGTTTTCAAAAGGGACCTGTTCCCTTCTACCTTCATTTGAGATGCTTGAAAACTCACCCAGGTGGTGGGAAAACTCCTTGACCCTTGATGCTGGTTCCTGCCTGGAACTGGGTGCTTTAGTATCTGCTCAGAAAAAACAAAGTTCATTTGATCTCAGGTAGCTGTGAAACTTCTGATCAGCCACATTATCAGTGTCTTGTCCTTTATAAAATATTCTTAGGCCTTCCAGTTGAGCTCTAAGCCTCCACTTTTGTCTCCTTTTTAAAGCTGCTAGTCAGATTTTCCCAGTTCATTGAAACCCAGCATCTTTCCCTATCTCAGCTCATTCTAGTCCTGTGTGTTTTCAGGCTCCTTGTACAGACTAAAAGGTTTATTTTTTGAAGCAGCGTGTGATTTCCACTGTTGTGCTGCTGTGTCTGGTGCCCTTAGTTTACAAAACCATGCCAGGCCAGGGATGGAGCTGTAGCCATACTGGGCTGGCCTCTGCCCAGCTGTGTGAGCACTTGGAAATATCCAAAATCAATGTGCCAGTTCTCCACTGCACTAATCCCTGTGCTTAATTTCTCAGTCTCATGCCATCAGTGCCAATTTTTGACAGTAACAATTGACTTAATCCTAAATTATTTCGTGCACAACTGGAGCTTTGAGAACCATCTCAAAAGTGTTGTTTAAAAGAAAGATACTTGTCAAGTCTCTCCAACAAATGGTGTTGTATATTAAACACTACAGCAGGGTAGGAGTAGTGTGCTCCTTTTAAGGCATATGGATTATTATTATTTCAGACTTTGGAAAACGCTTTACTGACTGAATCTAATGAAAATAGCTTCAAATTTAAATAGATGTGTTGGATCTAATGACATTAATTTCAAGTGAACCATAGCTAAATGGGAAATATTCATTGTTCAGTGAGTTATCTCTTGATGACAGTGTTATTTCCTCAGGGGCAAACAGAATAGACACCAAGCTCATCCACTTCTTAATTCATATTGGTTGTTCCCTAGAAAAACCACCCTTGCTACACATAGAAAGTGCCAATGTTATGAATAGAGCTGTGTTAAAATAAGTTTCGAGGGAGTCTGGATTTCTGTAAAGTTTTAGGATCTTGCAGGAACAGATAATATTGCTGTAGTAAGGTCCTGCAGAGTTTCTGCATGTCCATCACCCTTGTAGCTGGACAGGGGACCCCAAAATTGGGACGTGCCAGAAAAGCAGTGCCTGCAGCCATCACTGTGCTCTGGACACGTGGCTGGCCAGGAGGAGCCGAGAGAAAAATGAGCCACGCATTCCCAAGCTCTCCTCCACAGAGCTCCTTCTCCCCAGTGGCAGTGTCTTTAGAGGAACATAAGTCAGCTTTTGTAATACTGCATCTCCTCCCAGTTGTAGATAGGAAATAACTTGTTGTGTTTCTACAGAAGAAAAAAGGAAAGCAATTAGAATGCTCCAGTTCCACATTTAATTTATTTAATTAGACTGCATGTGAAATTGCCAGAGCCCCACTCACTGCTGCTTCAAGCACCTTACATCTGTGCCATTTCTGAGGATATACTCTGTAGGAAATCCTCTGGCAGCTGAGCTGAGCTCTGGTACCAGAGCTTTCTGGTATTTGATGCCTAATTGATGACTCTTAAAATGGAGCTGTCCTTCAAGCTCACTCTTTGGGATTTGGAGAGGAGGAACCTGAATCATGTGGCTGAATCTTTTTTTAATTTCTCCCTGCATTACCTACACAGCGTGCTTGGGCTCTGTTCCTGGAAATGCTCTGTGCAGATGTCTGTGGTAGCAGCAGGGCTTTCCTGTTGTAGCCTTGATTCCTTTAGAGGACACCATTAAGACACCACTGATACGAAGCAGTTCTTAAGTTAATTCTGGGAGGAGAGGAAGTTTTTTTAGCACTCTTTAGGCCTGGAAGAAGTGAATCCTCTCCTGGCTGTTACTTATTGCTCTGTTTATCAGCACTGAGCAGTTTAAAAGGCAGATGTTCAGTGCAGGCACACTCAGCAGGTGGAGGGGAACTCAGATGAAGGTGCCCCATTTAGCAGTCCTTGTTTTGCACACCTAGAATGGTGTGAGTGCTGCCAGCTGTCAGCTGGGCAGTGGCCAAGTGTCACTGGATCCTGCCTTTCATGCAGGATCTCCCAGGAGAGGCAGTGATTCATGGAGTTTTACAGATCCTGCAGACCGTGGCCAGGTTCAAGCCCATCATTAATGGTGGCTGCAGAAGCAACTGTTCTTTTCTAATTTTCCAGCTTCAGAGTATTTTTAAGCCCAGTTCAGCATTCACAGCTAAGTTCTGGATTTCTGGCAGCAGTGTTTGCTGCATTTCTTCTGCCTGCTCCATATTTCTTCTAATTGAGTCAGTACTGGCTTCACCACATTTTATTGCTCTCATTTATTGCAACTACTACCTATCAAATTAATTGCTGTGTTTTGACAGACCCAATTTACTTTCCCATTATGGCTGCTAATACTATTGATGAAATGTGGTTGTCAGCTCCTCTATGGGGGATCAGTTGGTATTTCAAAAGCCTACCCTGTTTCCAGCCTTCCCAAAAAGAGGCCAAAAGGGCTGTTACTGCCCTTAGGGCTATATTATCCATGTAGGTTAGGCACAAGGAAGCCAAGGGGGAAAAAGGAAGTTAAAAAAGTGGCTAGCCCAGATCTCCAAGCAAAACCAGCTTCTCCCAAAAAGGGAGCTGCACATTTTGTGGGAAGAGCCATGCCCCACATGCAGGTAGGTATCCTCCCAGGGCCACAGCTGGGGCACAGGATTTTCCTCTGGAATGCCCTATCATCAGCAGGTCCCTCCAGTGATGGGCCCAGTGCTCCTGGGGCCCTGCCCCATTGCACAAGGTGCTGATAGGACACAAAAGCCCAGAGGTGCTAAATGACATGGCCCAGGGCAGCACAGCTGGACATCAGTAGTGTTCTGGAAGCCACCTGGAGCTTTCAGCAGTGGAAGGGGCTGGAGTAGGTTTGTACAAGTGCTACCAGTGCCCATCCTCATCTGTCCTTCAGGTAAATGTGGCTGATGTTCCATCCCCATTCCACTCTGCACTTTAGGCTGGATAGGCACAGAAATACAAGCTCCTTCACCTGCTGCCATTGTCTTCATGATCACTTTCTTCCTTTGTCTCATTGTTTTGCTCTCAGGGACAGATTCCTCTTAAACACATCTGTATATTTACAACCATCTTTAAGGTAATTCCACGTCTGTGTTTCCCCTGGGTGCTGTAGAAACCTGTGTCCCCTCCTCAGCCTGAGTGATTAGTGTGGTAGTGAGAGCATTTGGCTCCAACCTTCCTTCCTGTAGGAGCAGTTTTACTGCGGTCATTCTCTGTGTGTGACACTAATGTTTATGTATGCTTTTAATTATTATTTCTATTTGTGATTCTTTGGTGTTTCAGCTGCTTTTAGGGAGGGAGGGGTGGAAAAAAAACAGTTGGGTTTTAGCAGGGACTGGTGCTCAGCCCCATGTTTGCTACTGAATTTGGGAAAGGCTGAACTTTGTAATTTGAGTTTAATATTTAGTGGTTATGCAAAAGAAAGGGCTGGAGCCATCTCTGCTCCAGATGCTCCACCACTCATTTGTGCTTCTGCCTCTGGTGCAGCACTGGGAGGGCTCTGGGCAGACCAAAATTGGTTGCTCCAAGTGACCACCTCACCCCACCCCAGCCAGGACTTCATCGAAATGGTCTCTTGTCCAACCACTTGCACAGACCCTTGCAGGAAGCGTTGATCCAGTTAATTCTGTTAAATAACAAAATAAAATTAATGCAAACTGTGATAAGCTGCTTACAGACACCTCAGTGGGAAGTCCTAGGATCCAATGGTTAGGCAGGACACAGCCTCCAGCCAGGCTGGGAGGATCTGGGCTGAGAGACTGGGAAACAGACACACGCCTCTAAATACCTTTGGGACCAGCTCCAGCACTTTGGAGACTCTGCCTGGCCTGGTTTATTGCTCTGAGAAAAATGGATGAGCCGGAGCCAGGACGTCACCCGCCCTGAGTGAGGAAGGACTTGCAGAGATTCTCCAAAAATAGCCAGGAGAAGGCAGGCAGAGGCGGCTGGGGACGGACGTGGCGCCGGCGGGGACAGCCGGTGCCCCTGCTCCTGCTGCTGCATTTTCCGTAGGGAGGAAGGGACTTCAGCAGCCTGCACGAGGGCAGATTATTGCACTGAATGGCGACTCAGTGGAGGAGTTAAGCACTTGCCAGGGGTGTGTGCTTGTGCTGTGTAGGTTGTCCCACACCACCCCTGTCCCGTGGTCCTGTGTTTGGGAGGGCAGTGTGCGGAGGCTCATTCCTTGCTGGACACGAAATCCGTGTGAATCCCCAGTGGCTGTGATCCCCCCACAGCTGCTGTGGGTGACAGCCATGTACTCTCCTGGGGAAATGCACAAACCAGGCTTTTCTCCCCTGTGGCTTAAAAAATGTGGGAGAAATACAGTCTTATTTCTTACCAAGAGTTATTTTCTGGAGATTCTCATCCAGCCTCAGGCCTCACAGCACGAGCCTGGCTCCTGTGCAAACATGGAGCTCTGGATCTCTGCTGCTTCACGGGCAGCTCCAGCTTTTTGGCTGGTGTTTGCCACCATGAGGGTCCTCTCATCCTGACATTGAGGTGTTTGGAGAGGCAGAGGCTGCTCAGAGTGGTGGGACAGCATGGAAGACAGCCCTGACAGGAACAGGATCAGCATGATGTGCCAGACAGGGAGCCAGGCTGTGCTGAGCTGCCACAGAACAGAGCCTCTGCTGCTAAATGAGGTGATCAATCATTTGAAGAGGGGGATGACAGGCACTGAAGACAGGGCTGTTCCTCAGCCTTCCCTGCAGGGAAATGGTCCATGGGTTCAAGGTCAGGTTTATTGCAGGGCTTTACTGAAATGGAGGGAGAAGAGAACATGATTTTTGATCATTTCTAGTTTCTTCAAAAATTGGGTTAACCCTGTGTGTACTTCGTGTTGTTCCTCTGGGGAAATACCCCCAGAGCCCCCAGCCCACTCCCCCCAAACACTGTGTGCTCCAGGCACATGCAGCAGCACTGACACTCCACTGCCAAGCTGGCTTGTGCATGCAGGTTCTACAGAATGCCCTGGCACAGGGTGCCCAGAGCAGCTGTGGCTGCCCCTGGATCCCTGGAAGTGTCCAAGGCCAGGTTGGACAGGGCTTGGAGCACCCTGGGACAGTGGAAGGGGTCCCTGCCCGTGGAAGGTGTCCCTGCCCATGGCAGGGGGTGGAACTGGATGATCTTCAAAGTTTCCTTCCAACCCAAGCCATTCCATGATTCTGTGATACAGTCAGACTGGTGTGAGCGAGGCTGGACACCTGGGAGACACAATTCCTTGGAGATGATCACCTCCTTTGTGTTGTGGATATGTTTATGATGGAGAAATGGGTGTTTTAGGTGAAGTCAACTGCCTGTGACTGGTTTCTGCTGTGGGTGGCACCTGGAGGTGTCCCCTTTTCTCCATCCAGTCACAGTGACAGTCACAGTCTGTCTGGGGGTGGCTGGGCTGGGTGGAGGTGTTGCCCCTCTAGGATGCCCTGGAGTGCAGTACAGCTCAAGCCTTCTTTCTACATGAGAAAACATCAAAAGTTAGGAGGAAAAGGCTGAAGTTATTGTGGTGTATTTGCAAAGCATGTAAGTGACCTTGGCTGAGATTCTAGGGGTGCTGAGATTCTAGGGACTCTCAGGTTTTGAGGACTGCTGTTTTGGGACCAGGCAAATTCAAAGAAACCAAAATCACAGTTTTTGTGTCGGATAAACTGGGTTCTGGTAGAAACATTTAGTTTTATTGCCATTTACAGCGGCACTTAGGAGAAGCAGTTATGGGATCAACCCACCACTGATCTTTATAAAAAAAATCAGATTAAAGGGGAGCAAGCCAGAACTCTCCTAATGCAAACTAGATAATTTGGAAACCATGCTGCTGGTCTGCAAGACTTTCCCCTAGAACCAGATACTTCCTCATGGAGAAGGGCATTCAGGGAAGTGGAGAGCTCAGTTTTTGGGAGCAGAGGCCAAGCAGGTGTCCAGGCACAAGCTGCACATCACTGCAGGGCATCGTGCTGGGATATTGCTGAGGTGTTTATGGGTACCACCAGCACAACAGGCAGGTTCATTGCTATTCCCTGTTGATATTGCTGACCTGGGTTGGAAAAAACACCCCCTGCCTTGCTCGGTGCCCACAATGTCTTTATTTCCTTGCCGTCCGTGCAGAGCACAGGGGAGCAGAGAAGCAGCCAGGGACCCGGAGCTGCCCGACGTGTGCGAAGACGAGGCCGCGTCCTGAGGCCGCCAGCTGCCGCGGGCTGGCCGCGCACGTCGCCCTCACCACCCAGCCCGGGGCCTGCGCAGCGAAACCGGAACCAGACTAAACCCAGCAGGACAGGACCGAGCCAGAAGGCCGGACAGGAGGATCAGAGCAGCGCCGAGGAGCAGAGCGAGCCTTGGGGCGGCGCGGCCGCGCTCCTTGCGCAAGGTGCCCGCGGCTCCTCCGTGCGTGCCTCACTCTCCGCTTGTGCTTCACCTCGGGGCTCTGCCGGGGGTCTCGGCCGAGGAATGGGGGTTTGTTTGTCTCAAGGGTCATTTTCCCCCAGAGACTTTTTCCTTGCGTTTTTGCGTTCTCTACTTCAAGCATCAGGAAAAAAAAACCATGGCATTAGAGACAGGTTTTATGCTGGAGGGCAACTGTTTTATTTAATGCACAGGTAAAGCACTTGTGTACATCAAGCAGGAGTCCTGCTCCTGGTGTGGAGTTGATGGCAAAATGTCTTTGGATATCAGTTAAATGAGGATGAGATCTTGCTGTTGGAGTGCGCCCTGTCCCTCCCTTTTCCTTTTTTTCTCTTTCTTCCCTTTCCCTCTTATCCCTCAGTTTTGCACAATGTCAGTCCTGCCCCCAGCCATGGCTTTAGTCAGGGCAGTGCTGTAAAGCACAGGAGTTACACGAGATTCCCTGTATGTGCAATGGGCCTTGGAATGCCAGAGTTCTGGAGCATGGGGATATGCTGCTACACAGAACAGCTTAGTGCTCCAGGGACATCTGCCAGGGCTGCTCTTCCCAAAGAGCTGGGAATGCGCCCCATCAGCTGCACCCAGTCCTGCACGCATGGACCATGTTCTCCAGCTGAAAAGAGTGGCAGCTTTGGGCTTTATTTCATTTCCTTCTCTTCACTCATCTCCTGTGTACCTGCTGCTTGTAAACTTTAGTTTCCTGAATATGACCCAAACTGGGAGAAGTTCCTAGGATAGAAAACGTTGGTGGAGGGTTTTTAGAAAGCTACAGAGCATAAGTTCACAACTTGATCTTTTGGGGTTTTTTTTAAAGGCTTTAATTTTTAATTTTAAGACTCTGATTTTTATGCACATGCTGATGCTGCTATTTTATCCATAGATTGCTTCTAAACTTGGGGTTAGAAGCTTCATCTCAACAGTTTGACAACCGGTAAGAGATTGCACTTAAAAAGGCAAATACAAAAAGGTAAATACAGCCATTTCTGTGGCTGTTGACTGTACAGACTGTGTGGATAATCAGGAATTTCACTCTTCCATTCAGAGAGTAAAAACCAGTGACATCCATCTGTCAAAATATATGTCATTATTTTCCCTTGAGCCTTACGGGGTCTGAACATGCCCCTGGGGAGCCAGTGGGATTGGAATCTTATTTTATAATACTTAAAGAAAGGACATGATTAAATTTGGTTCCTGCATAATCATCTTAGTGTCTGTTTTTAGGTTAATCCTGAGGACTTGGGACTTTGTTCCCTCATCTTTTGTGCAGAGGGGCACATGTACGAGGGTTGTTGGTAGTGACTGGTATATCCTGGTGTTCATGTTCTGTTTGCTGCAGTCTAATTTGATGGTTCCAAACATTTCATTGCTGCTGGTGCTTTTTGTCATTCCCTAGCCTGTCACTCATCCTCAGCCACCTCAGTGGGATGCCCAGCAGTCACCAGCCTGGGCTCTTCCTTGCATCTCACCTGTAAATATTGACAAAATGGGAAATAACAATGCAGCTTATCTATTTAATGGAGACCTTTAATGTTGAAAGCTGTCAATGGGGTTGGATCCTGTAAAGGTTCAGGCTGTGGGCCTGAGCTCTGCACTGCTGCTTCCAGGTGCTAAATCCTGCCTGTTTGTGGCTGCACCAGCTGTGAGCTCAGCATCCTCTGAGGAGCCTGGTCCTGCACCAGGAGGATGCCCTGATCCTTCCCCCAGCCTGGCACACAGGACATTCTGCTTGGATCCTGCTGCCTTGGAATGAAGATTTAAGTACCCAGAGGTAGGGAGTGAAAAGTCTGAGAGCACAGGGGATTCTGCAAATGGGAACGATTGTGTCCAGGTGGAACCGCTGCCTGTGGGAGGTTCAGTCTCTGGATACAAACTGATCTGTGCTGTGGTGCCACCAGCTCCTGCTCCAGGGGCCAAGCTGGGCAAACTCTCCTCCAGTTTGTGGAAAAAACTTTGTCCAACTGGTGTCCCCAGGACAGGGCCAGGGAGTGACCTTTGAACAAGGACACCTCTCAGGAACATGCCCTATCCCAGGCAGAAAAGGGAGTTCTGGTAATCCTTATCCCTGTGGGACTTCTGAAGTATGAGAAATACCTGGCTTGTGCTCAAAGAGCTTTAATAATGCAAACATGAGGTTAGTTACTGTATTTCTGATCTGTGGCAAGAATAAATAACCCTTGCTAACCCAGGCAGTTGATGTTAATTTAGTGATGCCCAAGGGGTGGGGGCTGGTGGGGCAAGGCTTCAGGAAGGCTGTTCTCAGCCTCAATTAATGCAAACAAATGATAAGTTAAAAATTAGCTCCATATCATGTTCCTTTAGGGGTACCTAAATCATTGATTCAGTTTTGGAGAGGAATGGATGTTTTTTATGATTGTCTCAAAATCTACTTTGAAATATTTGCCCTTTCAGCTAAAAGAAATCCATCTGGAGCTGTTCCCACAGGTCCAAGAACCAAGGAGTTGTACAGTTGAGCTCTAAGTTTGTGTCACACCTTGTTTCTTCAGCAAATCTGCCAACAGTCTTTCCTTTATACCCCAGAAATCACCCCTATCATGTCACAAACAGCAGCCTGAAATTTTGCATGAAATGAGACGAAAAATGTGCCCTGGCAGCAGGAGAAACACTCAGATAGGCAAAAATAGGCTGTACTCACTCAGCTGCAATGAAATTCTTGCTTGTTTATGTGCATGTTAGAGCAGCTTAGAGCAACACTGGTTCTGCTCTGAAGAAAGGAGGAGAGTGAAGAGAGGGGATTTATTTGAGAATAAACATCCCTGGCAAGGCAGAGCTTTTAGCTCTTGAGTAAAATCATTCTCTTTAGCTGGATGGGTAAATATTTGTCTGTTCCTCTCTGTGATGGAGGGGATGGGGTTCAGTGTGGGCTCTGCAGAGCAGGTGTGGCACACTCCTGCTTTGGTGTGTGCTCTGTGTTTTTCCCCTCCAAGTCCTCACCTCTGCTGTTCCTGGAGTACTGGGATGCTCTGGCCTGTGTTAGCTGGGTTCAGAGTCACCAGGAGGGCTCCTCTTTCCCCCAACACCATTGCATCAAGTTTTCCCGACTCTTCCAGGTTGAGGGTGATTTTCTTGAAAGAAATTTCTCATCTGGGGGAAGAGCACATCTCTTTGATCTCCAGGATCAAAGAGATGGTTTTCTTTGTCTTGCTCAATTAATGGCTCTAGGCCATTGGTTTTGGAGGGCACTGCTAAGTAAAAATCCTGGTCAAGTCTCTTCTGTCCTGCACTGAGGAATGCAAAGTCCATGTCTTTAGCCCTTTGGTCAGGAATGTGCTGCTGTGAATGCCACACTTGCAAACAGATGAGGTTTTCAGCATCAGGGCTGCTGGTGGGAAAGCTGCCTTTGTGTAGGGCTACAGCCAGAGGGAGCCTGACAAGGGACAGTGTAGCTGCTCCATGCAAAACAGACAGTGGCTCCATAAAACAGCTTCCAGGGTGCGATTTCATTCCTTATTTATTGCTAGACTTGCAAGGAGGAGCTGCTGGGAGAAATTTCGTGTTCCTTCAGCACAACACAGTCCTAGGCCCTTGGCAGCACTGCCATGGGGGAATTACTCCATTTGTGGTATGTGGCTGGGAGCTTGTTTGCTCTCCCCAGCTCAGTGCTTTCCCTCCCATCTTGCCCAAAACCCCCATGAGCTTTGTCCCCCCAGCCCAGGGACTCTGTCCCTGCCCCTGAGAGGCCCAGGCTCCCCTATGGACAAGGATCTCAGTAAATTTCCCAAAGCAGTAGGGCTGTGCTGGGGGATGCCACTGAGAGCCTGAGCACCTCTGGTGTGCAGCAGGGAGACTGGAAAGCAGAGAGTGGAGGGTTTGTGTGGAAATAGAACTTGGATGAGGTGCCAAACTTCTCTGCTTTAGCAGGGCACATTTGTAGTGGAGTTTGCTGAGCAAAGCACTGCAAGGCATTCCTTTCTGGCCCAGATCCTCCTGCACAAGTCCATGCTCTGCTCAAGTACCCCCTCCACTGAATTAGCCTGGATTATGCCATGACCCTGTTGCTCTGAATGCAGCCTTCCATGGGATGATGGAAGGAAATCAGCTCATCAGTCACTGCCTTGCTCCTTCACTTCCTGAAGAAAAGCCATGTGTGCTCAGATCTGCTGCTGGCAGAGCCCAGACCCTCCGTCAGTATCCACAAGCCATCAAAGTGCTCCAAAAAAATGGTGTAAATTCAAGGAAACATGAATTGCAACTCTTGAGAGTACAATGCAGATCTTCTGTGCTGTAATTTTGCTGTTCTTTCTGACTTCTAGGCCTGTTCTGTTGGTATTTCAGTCTCTTGTTGCACTTGAAGTTGAACCTCTGCCCCTGTATGTGCTCTGCTATGATTCCAGCATGATGTAAATGCACTCAGTACTGTGACAGCACGTGGCTGTTGCACTGTAAATATGTACCATGAAGAGAGAAGCTATTTTTTGCATGCTTTTGTACTGTAGAACTGATGAAAAAATGACAATAAATTCCACAGAGATGACCCTGGGTGTAAGTGCAGTTCCTAAGGCAGCACTGGCTGCTGGCTCTGGGGTGTTCTCTGCTGCTCCACCCCTCTCTGTAATTGTAATTGCGGCAGAGGGGCTTGGAGGGATTCCTTTTATCGGCCTTTCTGTGCTTTCTGGGATGCTTTCCGAGAAATTCTTTCATCCAGGGATTCTCCTGGATGAAGAAGCTCAGGGGTCTGTCATGCTCAGCTGACACATCCCCAGTTATTCCGGACTCTTGCTGTAATAGGGCTGGTGAAATTGTCTTGCCTTCCATTCTATTTGCTTCCAAAGAAAAGTGCAGTTTCCTTTGCGAAGCGGGCAGGGGCTGGCCTGGGTTGG
>WAAG01084823.1:45338-66397 GCA_013390105.1 Tichodroma muraria | reverse complement strand
AAAAAAAAAAAGAAAAACCAAATCCCACCAAAGCTCATTTGATAAGATCTGCCTGCAGCCAGCAGCTGGGAAAAGCTGAAATCTTTGCACACAGGGCTGGTGGGTTTGTTGGGGTTTTTTTGGAATGTTTTCTAAAATGCAGAATGATTTCTTTAACTAAACATTTCGGCAGCGTCCACCTAGGTTCTCCCCAAAGAGAAAGGAAAGCCTCGTGTAATTTTCCAGGAGGAGCAGGATTCCCAGCTAATCGGACAAATCGTTCTGCTGGGGAAATGACAGCAGTGGGGAGAGCAAACAAACCCTCTCAGACAAACAAATGTATTTGAATGTAATAAAGATGTTGACAACAGTTATGTGATTAAAGCAATTGTTTTATTCATTTAAGGCCTCACCATCAGAATAATTTAAAATTAAGTGAGAAACATCAGCCCCTTGGGTTTTGCAGAAGATATTTAATTTGGAGGAATAGTTGTGGGGTTGTCTTTTTTTTTTAAACATAGCTATTTTCAACGTTGCAAGATAAAGCCCTCTTTTTTTTTTTTTCTAATTTTATTTTAAGAATAGACCCCATTTAGGATTTCGCATTGTAAATCTCCCTATGTCTGAATGCTGTTACAAGGTTTGACAATGAAAGAATAATTCATGTCAGACAAAAAGAGCCCTTCAATCAGCTTCATGCAGCTTTTCTCCTGCAGGGCTATGCCAAAACGAATGTGGAATCCTGAACTGAACCATCCATCACATTTCCCGAGTCTTTCAATTAATGACACTGCAATCAGATCGATGGCGTGTAATAAGAAAAGAGCTTTGCATTTCTATACCTATTAATTCGCTGAGTAACTCCAGTGGTAAAACGTGACCAGAAAGGGAAGAGAAAAGAAAATTTCATCCTCCTGGCGAGATTTTGGGGGATGTTGAAGCCACGCTGGACAAGGCCCGGTGTCACCACAAGCCCTGCTCAGAGCAGGACTCGCACAGGGATGGTTTTATTGTCTCAAAGCAGCACAGCCTCTCTCGCAGACAGGCACTTTCTGCTGCTAACTGAGCGTTTTCGAGGGAGACACCCTAAAGAGGAGCCTGTTTTTCTTGCAGGCTGGCCAAGGGTGTGCCAGGGCAGGGTGTGCAGCCTCGTTTTGCAGGGCCGAGGCAGTAATTAGCCACCAAATTCCCAGATCACAACACGCGCCGAGGACGAGGACGGAGCCGCCTCACGCAGCGATTGAGCCTCCAACAAAACGAGCTGGGGAGGGGCTGAGGGCACCCAGGACACACACCCACACCCACACCAAAAACCAGCTCTGCCAGCAGCCCTGGGATGAAATTCGGGTGACCTCACGTCGGTGAACTGGCATAAGATGTTTTGGATCGATGACAAAAAATTATCGAGGCTGTGCAGAGCGGAGCTGCCAAGCACGTTTCAATTCCCTTCCTGCAGGCGTTGGGGGGATTGTTTGGAGAAGCAGAGAGCCACAGGCGAGGGAAAAGTGCAGCTCACCACAAGACAGGTATGATTAAAAGGAGCTAATTTGCAAGTTTTTCCTCTTAAAAGGTAGATTTTGTGTCTTAAAATGCCCAGCTCGCAGAATACCGTCTCTGAAAATGGAACTCAAACCAAAGGGCTTCACCACCGTGGAAGGAAGGAGTGATTTGGAGGAGACAAGAGCGGATCACTGGTGGTGAGAGACAAATCTGGGCTCCAGAAAGATCTCCCTGTGCTGTCCTGGACAGGAAACTGAAGGTGAAGCATCCCCACCAACCCCAACCCTTCCTCCGGGTCAGGTAATTCTTCAGCCTCCAGCACTGACAAGAATTTCAGCAGCTTTGGCTTCACCTCAAAGGAAAAGGAGCTGCAGCTGGACAGGAGATGGACCTGGGTCAAAACCTACAGAAAGACCTTTTGGGAGCAACAGACTTTCAGGAGGTTGTGTACTTTGGAAGTCTTCAGAAAAAAGGAGGGAAAAAAAACTTTATGAGAGAAAACAAGGAATGGAACAACAGGAAACAAGGGAGGTTTTCAAGGTTCACTTCCCCAAATATCAAGGAGTGCCCTTAAGGGATCATTTCTGGCTTTGCCTCTTGACACCTTTTACGATCAAATTT
The DNA here is from genome assembly GCA_013390105.1 of Tichodroma muraria. Lineage (NCBI taxonomy): Eukaryota > Metazoa > Chordata > Aves > Passeriformes > Sittidae > Tichodroma > Tichodroma muraria. Next base: position 64,297 of record WAAG01084823.1, on the reverse strand, counting down.
CAGCAATTTCAAATTTCACCAGCCTCTCCAAAAAAAATAAAAAAAAAATAAAAAAAAATAAAAGAAGAAAGCTTTGTGAATGCTGCAGCTGAATGTGCCCATCGGTGCCACACACAGGGAGCCAGACACAGGCTGAGCACCCAGGATGGGAACTGAAAACTCCAGGGCAGCAAGAGCGAAATGGGACAGTGCCCATGAGCTGACTCGCAAAATAACTGCAGCTCAAGCACAGTCTGAGGTGCCCAGAAAAAGAACAATAAATAAATAAATCACGTCGAAGCAGAGACAATCCCTCTGCAATAAAACAGGAGAGCTGAATGCAGGCTAAAGAAATCTGAAAAAAATGAAATCTGGGATGAGGAGGGGCGAGGCTGAAAGGGACTTTGAATAGGAAGGCGAATGCAAAATATTCATATTGCACATCTCCACATCATCTCCTCTCTCTGCAGGGGACACAAAGACACAACTGTAGGTGTGTCAAGTTCCCCCAGTATTTTGGAGGAGCGGGTTTTGGAGCTCAGGGGCAGCACTCCCACCTCAGTGACCTCCAAGGAACAGCCCCAGCACCTCTCCTGACCCACAGGAAAACAGCCCTGAGTGGTTTCAGCAGCCCCACACAAGGAGGTGTCTTCAAACCCAGGGGCTGGGGGACTGCTCCTGCCATTAACCAGGATTCCCACAGCTCATCCATGCCCCAAGATCTCCAGCTCTGAGCAGTGCCCTGCCCTCTGCACGGCACCGTTTGTGCTCCATGGCTCAATAAAGTACAAATGTCCCGTTGGCGAGCAGCTCAGGCAGAGGGGAGAAAAGGGTGCTGCTGCCTCCAGCCATGATTTCAGCCCTGGCTGCCTTCCAGGAGCTCACAGAGCTTCACAAGGCATGGGCAGCCTTGCTTGCATCTGCTTCCCTCTGCTGTAGCTGCAGACAGGCTTGCACACTGCTATTTTCTATTTTTTTTTGCTTTTAAAATAGGTTTGGACAAGCTTTCGGGAGGCTTTCTCAGGCTCCTTCTCTTCCTCTCTCTCAAAGGAGCTCGGGGAGCGATCACTGCAAATGAATTTGATGAAGAGAAGGCTTCTCTAAGTGTTTGCCTTGTTCAGGGCTGGGGCAAAGGCAGCATCTGGGCTCGTGGTGAAGCATCTGTCTGCAAAAACTGTGAGGCCCCTGCCAGCAGAGCCAGGTACCTCCTTGTCTCTGGACAGACAGGCAAAAAATCCCCATGTGGACTGCCCAAAGCAAAAAATCCCCACCTGCACTGCCCCAAGCTGTGGCCAAACCCAAGCTTTGGGAGCCAGCCCTTTGTGCAGTGCATTTCTGGGAATTCAGCTGCCAAGGTGCAATCCCAGCATTGCAATAGTCATTATTCCTTTGCTTTCTTCCCACTAAAAAGACATTTTCTCCATGCTCCTGGTGCTCCTGCCCGTGATTAATACAACAATTACAGGTCAGCATTAAAGCAATCAATGCAATAAAGGTGCTGCTCCTCAGCCTGGAAAACATCCCTGGTTCCTCCTTATCTGGGAATCCAACCTCAGCTTTCTCCAAATCCAGAGTGCTGCAATCATCCCTTTCCATCCAAATAAAAGTATTTCAATATCTGCCTTTTACAAATAATTAGCTGACAGCACAATATTACTGGAAGGTAGGTGAGAAAATGAGAGGGAAACCTGAAGGCGGGTGAGACCACAGAATTAAAGGATGGGTTGGGTTGAAAGGGACCTTCAGTACCCTCCAGGTGCTAAAACATTTGGAGGATGTGCATAGAATTACAATGCTGGAAGAAGTTGGACATGGTTTAAGTCCTTAAATAAAGGGAGGCACATGTATTAGAACAATTCTGTATTTTCTAGGCACCTCGGTGAGACAGGGGGACACCAGGCCTTTTAAAAAGGACAGTGTGCTGCCACTGGAATGACAACGGGTTGAGGAGTCAAAGCCCAGGGTGGAGTGATCCCAGCTTCCCATTCCCCACCACGCCATGCATTAAAAAAAACATTTGAATAAAAAAAAAACCATTTGAAAATAATAAAGTTTTGGTCTGGGCTCTCCCCACAGCCTGCCCTCCCCCTCTGATAAAACAATGGAATCACATCCACAAACACTGGCAGCTCCCAGGTTCGTTTTTCCCGGCGGGAGGAAGGGACTCTGCCTGCCAGAGCTCTGATCTCTGGGGCCACCCCTGCTCTCAGTTTGTACCAAAATGCAGCTCCCAGCCTGGAACACCCGATCCTGGGCCGTTCCAGGACGAGCTCAGCTCCTCAGGCCCATCTGAAACGGGATAAGGACACGCCTAAGGGGGGGAGAGGCACAGAAAGGAGTTTATTAACTGCCCTCTCATCTCCCTGCTGGCATCTCTACTCAGAGCCACGGGGCTTGGGGTGGGTGATAACCCTGGGGATTTATTTCTCCTTCTGGAGGGGTGGAAAACTGAACCGTAGCAGGATTCCCAATGAAATTTGGAGGCTGCTCCACAGCTGAGAGCAGGAGCCAGCACCCTGCACAGCCCTCAGAGTCCATCAGCAGCAATTAGCTCCTGTTCCCTCATCAGCAGCGTGCCCTCAGCCATTTCATTAACAAAAATATTTCAGTGGTGCCAACTTGGTTTCAAAAAGAATCCTTTTACTTTTTTTTTTTTCTTGCAAGACTTGTGCCTAGAGATGCTCTAAAGACTTTCAGAATGACAGGCTGTACTTAAAAACACACAAACCCCCCCAGTCAACCTCTGGGTCTTTATCTGCACCTTCCAGCTACTACATTGGTAAATTCTGGGCATTACATGTTTAGGGCTGGCGCTGTACTCATGATTTTTGATGCAAAATTATTGAGGGAGCCTCCCTACACTGGTGGGAACACTTCCAAGAAACTCATTCCTAAAGTAGTTCAGATCATTCCACCTCTGGGCTCAGCCCCTTCTCTTCACTGGTTAAGGAGATCCTATTGACCAGCAGCACTCCTAATTTTTAGATATTTACAGCCAGACCTCTCCAAGTGTGCAGCCCTCGGACGAGGAACATTAGGATTTCCTACAGGGCTGTGGCAGCCAAAAACTGATAAAACTTTTGAATTTCCTCTGATGTTTGAAAATAATAAATTTCCAAAGCCTTGGCCAGTATTTATTTTAACTGTCCCACACAACTTTGTGCCATTCGGACTGGTCAGTCTTGTGCATTCCTTGAATTTCCCAGGAGTGTGAGCCTGGGAGAGAGTGGTTATGGACAGGGTTATTTGTGCTAGTTAAGCAAATATCTCATTAGTTCAAGTGTCTCATGACTTCCTTCTGTTTGTTACCTTGGTTCTCACCCTCTCATTGCTCTTCTCCATCTCCTACGCTTCTAAACATAACACACAAAAAGATTTGCTCGTGGCAGATATGGTGATAACTCTCAGAAAAAGGAGCTTAATCTTAAATAATGCCAGAATACAGGAATAAAACCAATCTATTCACATTCCTGTGGGCTAGAAAATAAATTTTATTCACTCCAAAGCTGAGAAATGGCATAATTGGGCCCTATCAGATGCTTATCAGATTGATGCCAGTGGTTAGTGAGCCTTAACTGCAAACACAGACATATCAGTGCTCTTTTTCGAGGGAAGTCACCTCTCCTCCAAGGGTACATTAGTCACAGGGAAACTGTTGAACCTGGAGAAATAAAACTTTCCTGGTGGTCACAGTGGTCGCCGGGTGGAAGAGTTTATTACCCTGACATTAGGCTGTAAAATTACCATTATTATTGGACTCTGAAGTGAGCACTGCTTTTCAGCAGTGGATTACAACAGGCTGAGCGTGCTCTGAGTGAGATTCAGAGCTCCAGAGGCACAAGATGAGGAACTGAAACTGTTTGGGCTGACTGGAGGATGGGCAGGAGCTTCAACACCTGTGGAGGACGGGTCAAGATTTTTGGTCGCCCATCAAAATATTCAACCCTATTTAAGGTTTTTATCAAAACCTTGTATTTAGTAAAAATACAATGAAAATAATATCCCCTAAACTGTTCTTGCAATCTGCAAACACAGGATTGATGATCCAAGGGAGGGCCTGAACTCTTGTGTTCACCTCGAGCCCTTCCACAGGGAGCAGAGGCCAACTGCACTGGGCCAGTTGGATGCACCTCCCTTGTGTCCTGGACACTGCAGGTATTTATCCAGCACCACTGGGCGATTTCCCAAGTTTTTCAATCCAGTTTCTTTCAGGAAGTCACCTTCAGAAAGAGGTTTGGGAAGAAGCAGCATTACCACATCATAACTCCCATTACCTACGGGCTTGCTGATGAAAAAAAAAAGTCCTGGAGAAGCACTTGAGAGGGAAATTTAGCCTGGTCTAAGTAGGTGGGGTCAGCAGGGAGGGTTTAGCCCATTTATCCCATTTTTCCCATTGGAAATCTGGTCCAATGAATGAAACTTTCAGCAGAACTGAAAAAACAGCCATCCACAAACCGTGATCAGAGGCTGAGGTTTCTAAACCGTATTGAGGTTGCAAAAACAAATTGACATCAACATATGGGGGAAGTCTGAAGTTGCAGCAAACATTCACAAATGTGAGAAACTTTGGCATGCAAGAGTCCCCATTAAATTCAAATACACAATGCACAAGATTAAAGTTATTCAGAGGCATTAATGTTTGCAAGATCAGACCCCTGAGATGTCTCTGTGTAGTAACAGTTACTTTAGGTTTAATCTGTTATTGCATTAATATCTATAAAGAGCATATATAAATACAAATCAGATGGCAGCTGCAGTCTCGCTGAAGGAAAAGATTGAAGGGCCTGGGGGGAACTAAAACTTCCACGACGGGAATTTCCAGTGCCACGTATTTTGGGGATTCTCATCCTGCTCAAACTGCAGCTATTTTTATTTTTATTTTTGCACAATGCACAAACACATGCAGACACGTGAGAACAAAAAAGGCAAAGAAAATAATTAGGGAGAGAAAGACAATAAAAAGTGTTTTCAAGTGGACAGATTGCCCTTGCACAGGAGCAAGTGATGGTCTTAAGCATGGCAGCCCCCCTCAGATTTCTGTGAAAAGCCTGATGTGCTCTACTTAACACTTAAGAAAATTCACTGGGGAATAATGACCTCTAATTTATTTTGGCTACAGTGATGTTCGTCTGTGCTTCTGTTAATCTCACTCTGAAGATTTCAGGGGACTTTTGAGCTGGAGCCTGGCTCATTCTCCAGTGCCTGGTAGTTAATCTGCTCGGGTATTTCCCCAAATAACCATCTGCTCCACCTTGTATTTGTTTCACTCCCCGACTATCTCAGCTCTTGGTCCGTCCTGCTGGCTTATTCAGCACTCTTTAAATTTCTCCTCTGGCCTTATGTCTGGTTGCTTATGTTTTGGGCAGACAATAGAGGTGATACAGGCCATTATTCATGAGAAGCTTCAAGTGTAACGTGAGAAACATCTCATCTCCTGACCCCTGTTAGCATAAGAATTGCTGATAAAATTCTGGACTGAAAGAGAAGAATCTTCTGGGAAAAATATCGGCAAAAGTTTCACTTGAGATGGGTTTTGTAAGAATAATCCAGATTAATTCTCTGCCTAAGGACCAGGTCTAACTCCTGGTGCAGTCACCAGGACTCTGGAGAGGCACTGTGGCAGAGACCTTAGGGGCCTGTGGAATTTTAAAGAGAAGAATATTCTTTACCACTCCCACAGCCTGTGCTCGTGCATTTTATATTTTTTTATCCAAGGATCACAAAGTGATTTCCCCACTCGAGTGAATTGAGCCTCCAAACACTCCCAGAGAGCGTGCAAATATTGATTCCACATCTGGATCACCTGAATTAAAGATCAGGCAGATCTCCTCGGAACATGTATCATCAAGTCACCAAGATTTAACCAGTTTCTACTTATTTTAGCAGAGTTACATCTAAAAGAAGTTTGGGTGAAGCAGTGGGAAAATCTCAACCTCTGTCAAAAACCTTCACATGCTAAACTGAGAGCACACCTGATCACGGGAAGCAAAATTTGGCCACAGTTTCTTCTTTTTCCTTGTATCAACACTAAGCAGGCTCACAAGCAAAGTATTGATGCTGTTTGTGCCTCCAGTGGGATTTATTTCCCACCAAATTTGGCATCAGTGGGATTGATTTAGCAGGAGCAGAGCCCTGAGTCTGCTAAGCACAAACTAACCCAATACCTCTTTAAGGGGAAAATGTTAAATAAATGGCAAACAGACCAATTAATACCCTTGGAAGGATTAATGGAAACAAAAATCTCCATGTGCACGCTCAAAATATCTCAAACCCAAATCGAAACCTGCTGAGGAATGTTTATGGATGCTCCAACTGCTAATGGCATGCAGAGCCTTATCCTTCAAATATCACAGGTCAATGGAACAGGAATATGTGCATTTCCAAATGCTCCTTGCTTGGCTGATCCATCAATATGATAACTAATACATACTTAAACTCCTCGATGGACTCCCTGAAATTAAAACAACCAGAGAGCACAGAAAAAGCTTAAATAACCATTACCAATGGATTTCAGATAAAAGTCAAGGAATAATTCCACAAAGATCACCCAACACAATCAAACGAAACAGCTTTGGAGAGATGGGTGAGGGAAGTGGAAAATGGAACCAATTCCATTTCGTATGCAGAGGCAGTTCAGCAAAAAGTCTGCCCATATTAAAAGCTTGACTAAGTTGGGCCAAGCTGCTCTCCTCACTAATTGATGGGGGAAAAAAACCATCAGTGAATGAACAATTTTCTCCTTCCAGCAGTGACAGAGCAGATGTTTGCTCAGAGACAGGCATTGGGGACAGGCTGCCCCTTTTCCCTCCTTGTTTTGGGAAATCCAGAGTGGCTGCTCAGTTTCTTTTTTGTTGAGCATGGTCTGGGATATCCCTGTGGTCACTCGGGGTCACTTGTCCTGGCTGTGTTCCCTCCCAGCCCCCTGTGCACCCCTGCTAGTGGGGTGAGGTGCAAAAGAGGGCTCTGTGCAAACCCTGCTCAGCTGGAACTAAAACATCCCCGTGTTATCAGCACTGTTGTCAGCACAAATCCAAAACACAGCCCCGTGCTGGCTTCTAGGAGGAAAATTAACTCTGTTGCAGCCAGAATTTTAATTTTAGCACCACACAGAGGTTTCAGCTGAAATTAGGGCGCCTCAACGCTACAGAGACACTCCCCTCTCACTCTACAATCCAGGTCCTTGAGGAAAATATCAAATATTGCTCAATTCACCACAAAAACAGGCAGCTGAGGAGCCCTGGAAGAACAACCTCAGCCGTGAGTCCAAGGGAGGGATTTCCAAAGCAAAGCAAGTGAAACACGGGTTGGGGTTAACGCAAAACTCGCACAAATCTGAGAGGACAAGTGCTCCTCTCTGGGCATCTCTTCCTGAAAATCCTGGTTTGGGGCTGTCTCTCGGGATCTCCTCTCTCCTGGCTGGAACCCTGCAGCTCTTTGATTTCCCTGCATGTTTGCAGCTATGTCATTCCTGGCTGACCCTTCCCAAACCTCAGATGTTTTCCTCTTGGAGCTGCAGGAGCATTATCTGTGCTTATCAAGAGACCAGCCCAGAGCTGGGTTACTTTTAAGGCTTTCAGTGTCTCCAGCAACTTTTTGAGAGGTTGGGGAAACCAGGAGGAGAGATGGGAGCCTTTCACCCCAGAATTTCAGCCTTTATTTTCCTTTCCCCCCCATGTGCAGGCAGAAAAAATAACATCACATACATTTCTGGCTGCGGAGCCATTCCTTGGAGAACAGGGCAGTGGGAAAATCATGTCCAAAACTGTCCAAATCTCCACTTCCTGCTATCCTCTCCCCTCCACACCCAGAGTCTCTTCTAAAAAGAGGATAAAAGATGAAGTTTGTGGATTGTGAAGCTTGGCTGCTTTAAAAAATCAGACAGACCCAATCAGCTGAGCCCAAATTAAACTCCAGGAGATGGTCAGAGGAACCCAACCCCCACATCTACACTAAACCTTGGCACCTCCACATTTCATTTGGGGTTCTCTGACCTCCTTTGGCCTCTTCTGCCATACAAAATTTGACTCTTACATGGGTGTTGCCTTTGGGGGTTTATAGGAGCTCTTGTGGATAGATCCTGGTTTCCAGGAACACGGATTACTCCTAAACATCACAGATTTTCCAAGAAGAAATCTTTCCAGGAACAAACGAAGGAAACAGGCACCCAGGACTCCTCATAAATTCTGGCAAGGAGAGGCCTGTGCTTCCATGGAGGAACAACATTTCCTGAGGCATTTCTGAATGCTGTGGATTGACAGGCAGAGATGATGTCTGCAAAAGGCCTGGCCAGCAAAGGTAGGAGAACAATGAACCAAGAAACAAACGAAAACCATTTTTTCCCTTCATTTAACTAAAAGAAACTAGGCTGACTCCCTTTGTTTGACACCAGTAGGGCACCATGCAGTGCCCAGGAGTTAATCCTGATTTACTGCAGCACATCCCAGAGTAGGAGCCACTCCGAGCTCCCTCAGACAGGGAATCCAGCACAGCGCTCCCACATCTGCAGCAAACTCAAATTTTCCTAATCACGCAGCTCCTCTCCATGCATTCTGTTGACCATGAAGGCAATCACATGAATTTGTAAGTCTGAGATGGGGGAGCAGTGTGAGCCTCCATGGCTGGGTTTCTATGGAAACGATTCCCCCCGGCATCCTCAGTCCACATTCGGTATTCCTGTCTGGCTGCCTCCTCCTCACACTCAAAAATCCCTGTTCTCCAAACACTCATCTCAGGAAGGTGATGTTTGCTGCTCCCTCCTGCTCCCCTGCTGAGCTGGGCAGCACTGGGATGGGCAGGAACGGGGCAGGAGCTGGGCAGCACTGGGATGGGCAGGAACAGGGCAGGAGCTGCTCCCCACTCCTGACCCAGAGGAATCAGGATGGAGGCAATGGCAGCACAATCTCCACAAAAGGGCCCTTCAGGGTTTTTGCTGTTTTGGTGCAAATGGCAAGACTCAAAATTAATTCTAATGATGGAGGTTTGGCCCCTTTCACCCCTCAGCGAAGACCACGACTTACAAAGGAAACTGATATTTGCAGCAACCTCAACACCTTTCCATCTTGTCCATCTGCTCCCTGGCAGCTTCACCCATCCCATAAAAGCAATTACTTATGGGAAAGGTGGCAGCTTCTCAACTCCCCGTGCAGCCAAGCACACCAGGCTTCAGCCCTGGGATGGAATCACTCCCTGCCCAGCTGGAACAGGGAGCAGGCGAGGGTGCCAGGAATTAACCTCTCGCTTAAAATTTGGCCACCATGCTTCAATTAACGCTCCATCCTCAGGACGAGTCCCACTTCCCAAGCACCAGGGCCTCCATCACTTCCCTTCTGAGACTGTTTCGCAGTCCAATGGGCTTCACACTTCATCTTCCTCAGAGCCAGCCCGCGTTTTTAATCGCTCAGCCTCACCGTAACGCAGTCCCTGCGGACCACGGGGAACAATCCGTGCCTTGTGCCTGCAGAGCAGCCAGCACCCCGATCCCCTCAGCAGGGACAGAGCTCAGGGCTGCTGGGGATGGAAACCTGAGCTGCTGTGCCGACCCCGAGCAGCTCCACTCAGCAGCTGGGGTGCTTATGGGCTGCTCCTCTGGGCTGGGTTACACCTGCAGCCCCTCAGAGCTTCCCATGGCAACATCCCACATTTTCTGGGACTGCCTCAGACTTATCTCTGCTGCTTCAAAAGCTGCCTGTGTTTCCGCAAGAAAACTACAAGGTAACAGAAATGCCCTCTCTGTCCATTATTTGCCAATATTCAGCTGAGGAATTAAACATTTTGAGCTTGCTGGCTCTTGTCAGCATTTTGCAGAGGTGCTATAGGAGGAAGATGCCCAAAAATCTTCCACATTTAACCACTCTGTGTTCTGGATACACCAGGAATTACCTTGCAGGGGTTAAAACACCAGTTGCCTCCCTAAACTACCACTTCCACCCCTGCTGTGCCAGTTTTAAAAGAGTGCAAGGGCCACATTTTTAGACAGTATAATTTGGCCCAGATCCCCCGGCTCCATTGTTTTCACTGGCACTGGGGTAAGTTACACCAGATGAGGATATTGCTCGGAAAAGATTTTCCTTTAAAACAAACACACAAACAAAACCATGTTCAGACTAGACCAGGGGTTTTGAAGCCGCATTCCTGCCTCCAGAAACTTCCAACAACTCGCAGTAGTCTCTGCTTCACCAAGCCACAAATTTGTAACGCTTTAATCTTTCCATGTAAGTCAGTTCCTCTCCTCCCTTAATTGTTTTTGTTGCTCTTCTCTGAATTCCGTCCAATTTACCACACAGTGCAGACTCCATTACATCCGAAAGGCCAGAAGGACGGTGTACAGAAGCTCATTTTCCAATTCTGTGACCTCAATTCTTGGGAGGATTTCAGAGCCCAGACACCAGGCTATAAATGAAGAATGTGCACCCGTATAGCTGGGTAATTTAAATGCATTTTCTGTGAATAAATCTACTCGGTACTTTCTTGATCTGTACAATCTTCTGCCATAGGGGCCTAACATAAAAATACTTCAAAGGCTCCAACAAATTCCCTCAAGATGTGATCTTCAGCATTTCAAAAGCTGAAAGACATAGACAAGGTTTAAAGTGATCATGATATATTTTCAAGGTAACCCTCTTCAGCAACTCCTGTTCACCCACTTCTTGAAAGTGAAATTTTACCACCTCTCTCTATATAGATCTTTTTCACTTATTGACTCGCTTATGAGCAAGGCAAAGATCAAGTGAATTTGACTTTTGGTTAGGGTTTATTAGACCTCATTATCTCTAAACGAAGCACAGCGATGCTTCCTTCCTTCAAATACCGACTAGACAGGGCCAAGTGGAAATCCTGCAGCCACAGACCCCTCACCACTTCCCTCGCCTCCTGCAGCACTAAGAAAGTTCAGATTTGGATTCAAGTTTCAGCCTCCATCTCCCTCCCCTCTTCAAGCTGAAACACGACCCTGCGTAGTAACACTCCAGTGGAAGATTATTTTTATGTCACACCTCAGTCCCATCTCTGATATTAATTATACACTTCGAGCCCGGAGCCAAAAGAGATTTTAAAACCGGTGCTCTGGGCTAAAACCAAGATTCCTCCTGCCTGCCTTCCAAGCAGTTCCGTAACAACCTCCCCGAGACTGCGGCATATTTAATGAGAATGCAGATGATCAATTGCAGCCCGCCTTGCACGGTTAACTCAATCAACAAACTACTAATGACTCCAGCATGTTACAGCTTTTTTGGCTAATGAGAACCGCATTGACCAGATTTTTCCCCTTCTCCCAGGATCAAACGCCAATATGGAACGAGTTCTGCTACAACTGTAACTTTAGCCTGCAAGCAAAACGCTGCCCGGCCAGGGGACAAAGCCTGAGTGTCATTAGGGAGCAAAAAGAGCCCCCAGAGCCGTGGGCCAGCCCTTCCCAAGGATGTGTCTGGCTGGTGAAACCAAACTCCTGAGAAACACAGAGCTCCCACCTTGGTGCATTTTGAGGCAGAAAAGCCTTTTGTTCCTGCACCATCCCACTCCTCCTCCTCCTCCTCCTCCTCCCTGCTTTCTGCTGCGGGGTAATTTGTAGCAGGTGAGAAATAAATACCTTCTGCTTCCTCTCTCTTTCACTTTTGTTGCTGCAATTTACTCCATTTTTTTTTTTTTCTTGCCTCCTCCTCCAAACAGAAGCCAATTGACCTGGTGAGAGAATTCAGGGGTGTATAGAGATCAGAGAGTTAAAAAATGGGAGTCTTACACCTCTCCGTGCCCAACAGGGACCGTTTTCCATATGGGAATCCAGCAGCTGACCATGCTCTAAGTGAGGAGTATTTATTGCAGAGCTTGAGATGGGAAACAGTTCCTGGGGTGTTATCCTGCCTTATCCTTTGTCTTTTAGTGTTACCAACCACTAAAAAACAAAGATTAAACAAAGATTTGCTCTCATGGAAAGAATTCCAGTGACTCCAGTCACCTTTGGACCAACACTTTGTTTCTTTAGCAAATAACCTTCATTTTCTGATGTACAAAATGTCCAGTTTCTGAGGCAGATTTTCCACCCTCTACCCTGGAGAAAACACAATGCTCCAGTCTGACCAATTCATCTCCATCAGGAGCAGACTATGCTCTCATTTTTGGCTACACCATCATTTTGCTGGGTGACCTCCTTTCCCCAGTCCTCCACTCCCCTCTGTCAGACAGGGATAACACAGAAGGTTTGGTCCTCTAGGAAATAAAACTGCTACGGGAAAACCCAAACCAGGCATTATTTTGCTTCTGATCACGTTCTGCCACCCTCGACTGCCACAAAACCAAGCAAGAAGTGGAAAGAAGGAGCAATTAGGGCTTGAGAATCAACTGGAAAGCATCAATCCAGATTATTTTTTTCAGCCTAAGCCCGTTTGCTGGGATCACTCCGAACAGAAGTCATGGAGGATGCACAGAGTCCATCACTGGGGACTGTGCTCCTCTTTAAGAGGAGTTCCCTCCACTTTTAAAGGCTGAAATATTAAAAATCAGCCAAGTGGTGGTGGGTGCTCACGCTTGACTTCACCCCTCCCTTCACCGTGTCCTGGGGCCAGGAATTCAGACCCTGAACAACCTCCCTCGCCTCGGGCTGCTCTGCTCCTCTCTGCAGAGGGAAATGCCAGGCTCTGCCCAGCTCCACGAGCTCTCTCCTGCCTCCTCCTTGGGATTCACCTTCCCAGCTTCACCTGCAGCTCCTCACACACCTTATGGGAGCAGCTTCCTCCTCCCTCTGACTTCAGCTTTCACCCTACAATGCCAAAACCATTTTTCTCCCCTTTTCCTACCCCAATTTCCATATTTTCTGTAGCAAACTCCCCTCCCAAGAGCTACAGATCTCTCTGCTCTGGCGACCTGTCCTGATAAAGGGCTTTTTGTTCATGTTTAATTCTGAAGGGCCTAATTTTTAACAGTTCACCACCCTCTTCTCACACAAATTCAGCTTTTCAAGGAGAATTCCAGTGACTTGGGAGCTGGAGCTCCACATCCACAAGAAGGTTTCCACAGCATGCTGAGAGTCCTGCACAAACACTGATCATATTTACCTCCTCCAAACACTGAAATTTTACACAGAAAAATTCAGAATTAGGACAAAAAAGGTGAGATTTAAGCCCATTCCAGTCCACCGCGAGCAGAAAACAGAAGAGAATCACTGAGGTTGGAAAAGCCTGTGGAGTCCAACCATTAATCCAGGTAGGAGCCATTCCCTCCCAGCCTGGTTTAAGAGGTGTCAAAGTCACTTTTTTCTCCTGGACATCAGGAAACCAGGCCTTAAAATACAGCTCTGGCAACTCCTGTGGAAAGTAAACTCAAGCTACAGTAAAAAATAACTTCACCAATGCTCTTGGTTCTCATTTGTAAATGGACCAGGGCTTTAGCACAGCCAGGTTTTCGTGCTGCTTCCTCAGATTGCTTTTAGGTTCATTAAGCTCCGACTTCAGGAAGAAAATGGTAGCGTTTGATTTATGGGTACGGGGGAAGAAGGATGAAATGAGCAATAAATCTCCCAACAGTGGTGTTCCTCCAGCTCTCTGCAAGCCAGAGCAAGGAGCTCCCAGATTCCAGCCCAGGATTAACACCTGATGTCCAGGGGAAAAAAATCCCCCTGCTCCGTGCCTCAGTTTCCCTGGTCAGAATAAGGTGATGCCAACTGTGAGGCTGAATTCTGTGAAATTTAAATAGCAAACTGCTGACTCAGAATGGGTTATCTGTGGCTTCTGAAGCAAATATGAGAAAATTAATGAATTTTCTGCCTGCTTTTTGCCTCTTTTTATTGCCTTCAAGGAGCACAGAGGAATGACCAGGAGGTTTTCTGGACAGATCAATGAAAGTAACACCCAACAAATGACCTTTCCTCAGTGTCTCATAAGTACCTGTCAACTTCAGGAGTGCCACCACCCTTGAATGGAGAGATTTAAAGCCAGACTATTCATTAGAGAGCAAACTATTATTCCAGAGGTTTAAATGAATTGGCCAGTGGCCAGCCTTCCTCACTGCTTAGGGACTACTGGGAAAAGGGAAAGTGGCTGCTGTTGGGTTAGCAAAAAAATAGGATTTAAAGAGCAACAAGAATCAGGCTGTTCAAGTGGTGCTGGTCTGACACTCTCAGAAGGTGGCACGAGGGGTAAGAAGATTTAAGCACCGTCAGGGAACCACGAAAACAAGTCTGTAAATACCAGGGATGGCTCCTATTTTATGGCATCACTAAATCAACTCTGAGGAACGGCATCAAAAGGTGAAGAGGTTTGGAGAGTGCCTCAAAACCCCAATTTTTTTCTGCAGTAGATACCACTCACTTGCCACATGCAGTTCTGAATTAAAAGCTAAATATTCTTCTCTGGTACAACTCAGATTTGCACTCTCAAAGCAGGAATAACAAACCTCACCTGAAATTTGCTTACCCTGCCGAGGAGCCCTAAGTTGGTTCTGGGTTACTCTATTCCACAAATGCACCAGAATATTGCAATTTCTTCTCCATGAAGGCAGCAATTAAAACTGTGCAAGTTGGTTTTCCATCAACAACTGCACTACAGCACGAGATTTGTGTTTAAAGCTGGCTCCAGGGCTTGCTAACAGCCCTGGGGGGAATATTTCACCACACACTCAGCCTGCAGCTTCTGCCTCGCTGGTGTTGATGAGGATGGTCACCTTCATCAGGCCGTGGAGTCCTCCAGGGACACCTTCCACTACCCCAGGGTGCTCCAAGCCCTGTTCAACCTGGCCTTGGGTATTTGGGGTACGCAGAAGTTCTCTGGGCATCCTGTGCCAGGGCCTCACCACCCTCACAGAGCAGAATTTCTACCGGAATATCCAACCTCAACCTGTTTTCTGTCAGTTTGAAGCTGTTCCCCCTTCACCACCTGCCCTTGCAGATAATCTCTCCTGCGAGTCCGACACACAAAAATCACACACAAAATCCTCAGGCGCTTGGAGGACTGTTCCACACCTCCCAAAAGGTTTTGGGTTTTTTTTATAAAATAACCTCTTTTTGCAAGGTTTGAAAGACGAAGAAGCTGCCATTCCTTCATCGCTACATGTCTACAGTCTCTCCCAGACACTCAGCCCCACCACAGCACAAATCTGCTGAAATATGGCCGAGATGGTTTTGCTACTCCACATTTAATTTTAATTAAAACACAAAGACAGAAAGTTCCCTACCTTTCCATTGTCCCATTCCCTTGCCAGTGACGCACCAGGTAGATGTTCCCACTGCAGGGATTTTGCAGCTCACAAAGCAAAATGCTCCTCACGTCTTTCAGGTGTGAGTGCCTCAAGTCCTGCCCTCCACATTCCTCGTGGCTGCTTCACCTGATTGTGGGATGTGTTGATGCCTTAAGTTTTAGCTTTTATATGTTTCAGATCCTGTGCTGGTTTGGTGGGTAGGTTTGGGTTTCATATTGAGTGCTACTGAGCTCTCCTCACAGAGTAGGGAGACAAAACAATTCCTTCTCTGGCTTGGGACCAAGGACAACTTTCAGGCCCAAGACCAAAACGGTGAAGTGAGAAGGAAAAACAAGGAAGATGGAGCTTCATAACCTGAAGCTGTAATTAGACAATTAACAGCAATATGCTGATGGACCAGAACTTATAAAAGTGTGAGCCCCCGTGGTCTGTTGTCCATTTTTGTGCCCATTTTGGGGTCAATCCTGGGTGTGACTCTGGCGCTGCCCAGCTGTGCCCATGGAGGCCTTTTAACAAATCCCTGCTTTATCCTTGTGCTCTGCCTGCTCTCTGCTCCAGGTCAGCCTGCAGCAGGCATCATGTTACCTCGGCACAGGTGTGTCACCAGTTCAGCTGGCTGGGGAATCTCCTTGGTTTTCCAAGAGGTTTCTACTCCATCCCACCAATCCTATTTATCTTGAGTCTGTTTAAGAACTCATTCCTCTCCAGCCCCTTGGAGGAAACTTGTGGTGAGTGGTGGTTGCCCAAAAGGAAGGCTGCACTTGATGTGACACACAGCCAAACAGCCTCACCATGTGCAAAAATAAGATTATAGCACACAAAGCCTCCAAGAGGCCCAGCTTTGCCACAGATAAGGCAGATGGAGGAGGCTCAGCATGCAAATCAAGCACTTTTTCTTCAAAAATAAAAAAAAAAACCTCCCCAGCTGCTGAAGGTGCAAAAGGCAGAGTTTTAGGACAAGCTTTATGGTGCAATTTGTTTCCATCACACTCTGCTTATGATGATTTAGCTGAGTGGATCCAGAATCTCTTAGAGTAAAGCAGGTCAGGGTGGGAATGGGAAAAGATATTTCCATTCTTCAGAAGCAGAAAAAACAATTTTTCATCTTTTCTGACTGGATACAGTTAAAGAAGATTACAACTGGTATGATTGCTTTTGGCAGCCTAGTGTTTGACCTATCATTCTGTAAAAATATAACTAACCCTCCATATATTGGCTGTCAGGAATTTTCCCCCATGTGCTTTTTGTTCTCCTCCGTCTACTTTATATGGAAAATTTACCGTACAGATCTGCATTTAAATCTTCCTTGGCCTATTTCATGAACAGACAGAACAGATTAAAGTGAATAGAACATATGCACAGCTCAGAACTCTGCCTGCTCACAGAATCCTGGGCTGGTTTGGGTTGGAAAGGACCTTAAAGCTCATCTCATGCCTTGGGCGGGGACATCTTCCACTAGGCCAGGTCCAGCTTGGTCTTGGGCACTTAGGTTAGCTCAAATTCAACATTAAAGTTCAGCTTAGCTGCTCGGGGTGCAGCCTGTGCTTTAGGAAGTCCCTAAAACCCAGCTTGCCAAGAGTTAGGAGGACATAAAACCCACGTTTGTAAATAGTTTTTGCCTCTCACCCCTGCCAGCCACCAGGCACAGGGCAAGGCCCAGGTGTGGCGACATTTTCCTTTGCTGCCATCACACCCAGGGTGCCACAGAAACCTGGGACTCCCACCCTGAGCACCTCAGCTCCACCGGCTCCCCGCTTCCTCCATCACCAGGGGCAAATCCCTCCAGATCTCCAGAGGCCTCTGCTCACGTGCAGAGCACCCCCTGCTCATGCCCACACGGGGGTTTCCTCGGGATTTTTGTTGATGGCCAAGATCTTGGCCCACGCTGGAAAATCCAGATGAATGCAGCCAAGCACAAGGCCCCGTGCATCTCCCTCCTTGCTGCTTTAAGTTTAACTTTCCCTGTTTACTTTTTAATTTAATGTATTCTTTTGATCTCTCTTCCTCTCCTTTCTCTTGTCTCCCTGAGTTTGCTGACACAGGAGAAGCATGACAAGCTCAGACAGGCCTAACCTACTTTTTTCCCTTTTCTCTGGTACATGTGAATGCTCCCACTCTCCTTCCCAGCATATGAAAGCACATTCCAGGGATCATTATAATGATATTTCCAGTCCCCTGTGAAGTAATTCCCCCACTGACAGGTGAGGAAACTGAGACACACAGAGCTCTTAAATTGCTTGCCCCCCAAAATTACAGCAGCACAAGGGGGAAAAAAACCCACCAGGCTCCTGCTTTCCTCGGTCCCAGTATCTATAAAATTGTCATTCCTCAACCCATCACAGGTTTGGGAAATGCCTCCGCTCCTAAATGGAGGAACAGCGAAATTTTAGGTGTCCATCACAGGGGTTTTCACATTTCTGGGGTTTAATTGCAGCTGAGGAACTCTCATCCCGTCCTGGGAGCCTCCAGGCTGTGCTGGGAGAGCTGGAGAGGGACTGGAAACAAGGCATGGAGGGACGGGACACAGGGAATGGCCTCCACTGCCAGAGGGCAGCGAGGGATGGGATATTGGGAAGGAATTCCTGGCTGGGAGGGTGGGGAGGCACCAGCACAGGGTGCCCAGAGCAGCTGGGGCTGCCCCTGGATCCCTGGAAGTGTCCAAGGCCAGGTTGGACACTGGGGCTGGGAGGCACCTGGGACAGTGGAAGTGTCCCTGCCCACGGCACTGGATGAGCTTTAAGGTCGCTCCCAACCCATCCTGTCATTCTGTGGATTTTGTTTCATCCTAACCTTGGCTATCCCTCAGGATAACCCAGGCTGTTCTCCCTCCTTGTGTGGGATAATCCAGTGCTAAGCCACGAGCTCGACTTTACAGAAATCGGATTCCCAGTTATGACACCAACTAAAATTCCATCCCTTCCTCCAGGGAGCAGAATAAACCCCAGCATTTACAAATCTGAACTTTCAAAAGCAAGAACACCTTTAACATTAGCCTAAAATTACCTGAATTCAGACATTGACACCTTTGGGGTTCATATTCTCAAAGGTGTTCTCTGCAACACATTTTTTTCCTTGTGAAAGCTGAAATTAGCACATTATCTTGGAGTCTGAAAGGCAAAAAACCCCAAATACTGCAAGGAGTGAATGATAAAATCAAAAGTGGACTTTGAGCATCTGCGCCAGAGCACTCAAGAGAACTAAACTATATTAATTTTTGAGGTGAGTTAGTTGAGCACTGCTTAAAACCCTGTTTAGACTTCATACTTCACAATCAGAGTGGCTTGAATTTGGTTTCACTAAATTTAGTTTGGAACCAAATCAAGTTTACACGAAAACAATTCCACCAAGAACAAGAGCGACCACAAAGGGGCTCGGTGCACTTTAATGCCTTTTATCTGTGCATCGGATAAAAATTTAATAAAAATTAATAAAAAATTAATTATAAATTTAATAAAATTAAATAAAAATCATAAAAATTAACTTCTGCCCACCCCAGTGCAGACAATCCCACAGCTCTTTACACCTAGAGGTGCAATAATGCTCCTTTTTCAGCTCAGTTCTGCTTCAGCTCTAACGTTTAATTATCTCCAACGCAGCAACAGCCACACCACTCCAGAAAGAAATCAATGCTCCCTTTGCTGCCAGCTCTAAATGCATGTATTCCATAATCAGCCTCTCAGAGCAGACATTTGGGACTGCACATCTGGGGAGCACATGAGAGGCCACCTCAGCTATTAAATTATTTTGCAACCACCCCTCTCAGACCCGGCTTTGGGTAATTTTTTTCCTTCTTTATG